>PVJX010010636.1:0-56261 GCA_004027295.1 Dolichotis patagonum
TTCTGTTATTTGGTTCAGAATGCCCATTCTCTTGAATGGTTTTATACTATTTTGTTATGTTTGATATTATTGTGTGTGAAACTATGCTCAACTATTTCAAAGAAAGAGACATTATGGTAGCTACTGTTAATGTCCAGTTGTCTTATTGTGAAGTGCTGTGTTGCTTACATTGTTCTGTTCTGATCTGCTTTGTTCTGTCCTCTATTGTTTTATTCTCTTTAAAATAAAATTTAAAAAAAGAAGTAAGCAGCATGTGTTAGTCAACTTTTTGTCCTTGTGACAAAAGAACCATGAGAAGTCAACTGAAAGGGAGCAGAGATTTTATTGACTGACAGTTTCAGAGATTTTAGCCTGTTTGGTTGACCCTGTTGCCTCTAGATCTCTTGCAAAGAACTATATCATGGCTGGGAGTGAGCAGCTTACCTTGCTTGACTGAAGCAAAGAGAAAGGAAGGGGTAGGAATCTCCTACCCCTGTCAGGAGTGCTCCTCAGTGACCTGGCTTCCTCTCATCCAGCTCAACTACTTAAAGTGTTGGGTCTTCCACTTTCCAATAGCACCACAGGCTTTGAACAAGTTTTTCACATATAAGCCTTCAGCAGACACTTCAAGTGCCAACCAGGCAGATAATTAAAGTGACAAAATGAACAGTTGTAGCTAAATGTGTGTGTGCGCACAAGCTATGACAACCGTATTGTGACTGTCATCTGACAGTGATGATAAAGTGTTCTCTTTTATAAGATGTGTTCTGACTATAGAGATATTAATTGTGCTGAAAAATCTGTCCCAGAAGCCAAGAGACATGACACTGTGTAGCCTGTAGGAAAAAGAGAATTGAAACACGGAAAGCCCTTCAAAGAGTGTTTGCCAAATGCTAAGTGCTCAAGAAATGTAAGCTACTACCACTATTTCATCTAATATTATTGGGTGAATGATAAGCACTGTCATGAAGGTTTAACTCTGGTAGTTTTATATGTAAAATAAGAAAGAATTATTTTAACTTTTCACTTCAGAATGACAACCACAGAACTGAGAAGAATAAAAATGAACTTTTAGTTCTAACTTCCTACAATGTTAAGGTCTATCTAATTCTACACAATGACTGCCAAGATTTATGTGATGCTGAAATGTCACCATTAAGTTTCTGCAGTTCACTTTTGAAGTCTCTTAGTTAGATGACAACAAAGCCCTAGACAAGAGGGAGCAGGCCTACCTAAGTCCTTATCTCTTATTTGTGAATGAAGCCGTCTTGCTCTTACCTGTCCAGAAAGCAGACTATTCCAATAGGGTCCCTTGATCATACTTCAGTTTATGTAATGATGTGGACAATTCTTCATCCTCAAGTGTGGTGCTTTAAAGTTCAAAACTGAATCAGAAATATTTTCTGCTTCTCCTTAGATTTTATCAACTGCATATCTAGTGCTCTCTCTAGTGCACAAATACATCCCACGAAGGCAATTGGTCTGAGGTACCTTCTAAGATGGCAAAAATGATTTTGAAGATCTTTCTCTGCATTACAGTTTTGATACAAAATGTCCTTCCCTAAACTCATATGTTAACAGATGAAGCTTTTTAAATGTAATTAGATCATAAGGTTTCTAACTTTATTAGGGAGCTAAACCATTGGTGGTTTTATACTTCAATGGCATTATTGGGAGGTAATAAATTTTGGGGGGGGGTTATTCAGTGGGGAAGATCATGGGAGCATGACCATGGACTGTCTCTTGTTCATGGCCTTCCTCTTTTGCCCCTCTCTCTCCTCCCTTCCTCTCTCTTTTCTTTCTTCTTTCAGTCCTTCCTTCCTTGCTTTCTTCCTCCCTCCCCTTCTCCTTCCCTTCCTTCTTTCATTTCCTTTCCCTTCCTTCCTCCCTCCCTTCTTCCTTTCCTTCCTTCCTTCCTTCCTTCCTTCCTTTCTTCCTTCCTTCCTTCCTTCCTTCCTTCCTTCCTTCCTTCCTTCCTTCCTTCCCTCTTTCCCTCCTCATCCCCTTCTTAGGAAGAGTCTCTGCCATTATGGGGAAATAATTTCTTCCAGACATATTTTTTTTATTCCCACTACAAAAACTCCTCCAGTTCCAGCAACCAAGTCTCCATGCTGTCACCTTAGGTAAAAATCTCTTATTTCTCAGGGGATTTCAATTTATGTTTTCTTGCCCATTGCACGTGGATTATAACGACAGTGAGTGGCAGCTTGTTTCTGTGACCTAACTTACTGTATGTTGATAAATGGACCAAGAGTCCACTGTTAAAATCCATAACCAAGAGAACAAGGTTTGTACTTGCATTTAGTCATTTTTCTGCTTTTCACTGGATTTCCCTATCAGTGCTCAGTTGACTAACAGTTTACTCCTAGCAAATATTTAATATGAGACTGTTATTTGGCTCAAAAAACTAAAATTAAATAGCAAAGAATCGTTTCTATTGTTACACATCATTTGGACACACTAACTTGTGGGCCATTTTCACATCTTAGCACAGTAAGCTATATGGAGTTCAGATTTGTAATTATATTTGCTACAGTTATATTTATAAAGTAACTCCTAACCGTCAAAAGAATGCAATGTGTAAGTGGAGCTCTTGAATTGCTGTAATTATACCCAAACAGGTTCAGTGATCCATGATGAGGTGTTGCCCCAAGGCAAACGAAGAAACATGTCAAGTACCTAAATTGGGTCTCCAGAGAGGATTTGAGGCATTGAACAGTTTTGACTGAGAAGCTATCTAACACTGTTGAGTTGAATTCTTTCACAAACAGTTATTTATAGTAATTTGCATAGTAAGTTAAGCTTCAAAAAAGCACATTCTTTTCCTTTTAAGACCTTAGTAATGTGGTAGAATAATTGGTAGGGGGAAAGCACAAGATAAAAGCCAATTTATCTAGCTCTGAGAGAAAGCATGTATTTGTTACTCAAATTATTTTTAGAGTTTTCTTCCTGCTAAAATTATTAAAATACAAAGCAGGAGTGGCAAGGTGTTGGGAAACCACTTTCAATTGACTTTAACAAATATTTCACAAGTCCCTTTGAAACAAATTGAGGGGAATTGCTAGACAATTTAAAGAACAGCAAGAAAACAATGGTCAAAGAAGTTTGCTTTTTTTGGAAAGCTTTCCAAATTGACGGTAATCCATGATTTGGCCAACCTTCACAGCTTTGAGGTTTAAAGACAGGATGGGGGAGATAAATTAGCTGTATGAGGGAAGGGTAGAGATGGAAAGAAATCACTTTTGTTTAACTTTGATCCCATCCCCTATAGCAATGAAAGAATTTGTGCAGTAAAAAGTTCTAGAAAATTATAATATGGAGATCAAGCAAAAATATCTCATGACTCTTTGGCATTCTTCATAATGATTCTGATCATTGTCTGAGATACAAATCTAAAACTCCTTCTGAATAGAGCCAGAATCACCTTTTAACGTCCCTTATGTATCTTTTCAATTATTTGTTTAGCTTATAATGTTGAAGTGTTCCTTTCTTATTAGTGCTGTATTACAGAATAAAAGAAAATTGCAATATAAAGATTTTTAAAAAGGAAATAGATTCAAAGATTTTTATGAAGATAGAGTGTAGGGAGTTTGTACTACAAGAAGGGCAATAAATGATGGAATGTAGGGAGCTTATATTAAGACAATGGCAATAAGTGATAAAAAGTACCTTAATGAGCATTTATAAGTATGTTCATATTTATTGATATTACTATATGCCTGACAGTTTTAAATTCTTTCCATTTTAATTGATCTAACACTTATAATTACTCTAGAGGTAGGTACCTTTGTTATTTCTATTTTACTAGAAAGCCCACTAAGGCCCAGAAAGTTTAAATAACTTGCCAAATTGACTTGACTAACACATGATAGAGACAAGATTCATATTCTTACTCAAAGAATTCATACTTTGAGCTACTAGGTGCTTCTGATACTTGTTCCACAAGTAAACTTTTAATTCTAAAGAGATTCCCTGTGAGTATCCTATTTATCTATGAGGTTTTGTTCTTGTTAAATACAGAAACTTGGCCATTGATATATGAACTGATGCTAAGGTCTAATTGGTATTATGATTTAGGTAAATATCAAGAATGTTTATAATCAATTAAAAATTTCAACTTTAGTAATTCTTCACATTTGTCTTGAATATCGAGACTGCTTTTTGGCTTAAGAAATATCAGGTATATCACAAACTAGCAAATGATCTCAGCAGCATGATGTCACTGGTTGGCCATGAAGAAGTAATAAAGCATCTTCTGCCACCATGTAACTATACAAATCATTAAATGATGATTATATTATACAAAGCAGGGGCAATATCTTCTGAGTTTGGTGATACCAAGTTACTCCATTTTACTCAGTTCTATAGGAAAACACTCAATTGACTTATTACTAATGGCCTTGACATTAATAGAGGTACAACTGAGTTTTAAAGTGACAGTTATAAGGGGACAGGTATTAGCTGGGAAGTAGGGTAGAGTAAGAGTGGGAAGCCTAGAAAAGAGGGCAAACTATCAAGATAGACTGTTTCCTTTAATTTCTTAGCCACAAAAATTGTCTTTAGAAGAGTCAGATAACCCTGCATTTTTACTCTGGGGAAAGGTGTCAATATATTTTTTAATCTCTTTGGTTTCTAGTTCGACAGAAATTTGAAGTTCTAGGGAATATTTATTGGCCTCTGAGAAATAGAAATGATTCAGTTTTTTGAAAATTCTATATAAGGGTCGAGGATTTAGCTCAGTGGCAAAATGCCTGCTTGGCAAGTGCAAGGTCATGAGTTTGATCTCCAGTTCAAAAAAATTTCTATATAGAAAAAGAAAAAATATTTTATCTAGCATGCACAAGGCCCTGGTTTTGATCCCCAGAACCACTAAAAGAAAAATAAAATCCTTAGAAAAGAAAAAAAACTATTTAAAATAAACTTATAAAACACAAAAGATGGAAAAATAAAAAACTGTAAAGTTAGGTTTGGTTTTCTTATGGATTCTGCCTTATTTTGCTTGCTCTTATTCTTCAAAAATGATGCTGAAAGAGAGGCAGCTGGATTGGTAAAATGGTGATGAGTGACTCTTGCTAATCTTCAGACTCTCTTTGGCTGTGTGTGTCTAAATGTAGACCTTTTCTTACCAAGGAGAAGCTCAGATACAGATTTTTCTATCTTCTGCAACTGAATTATACCATAAAAAGTTCTTTGGCATGAGACTGAATACATACACTGCTCTTCTAAAACAACACAAACCAAAACCAAAACCATTTTTAAAGTTCTGAAATTGAACTAAAACAACCTAGAAAAATTGATTAGTGTATAACTCGTAAGAGCAAATGGCTAAGAACAAGCCTATTCAATTTACAATACTCGCCACCGAAATAGTGTTTGGATAAATTTTATGTATTAAATCATGCAACTTATTAGAAATGTTGCTGCAGGACTTTACCAAATACACAGAAGGGATAGTGGAGTAAAATTTAAAAGTTGTTATTTTTCCATATCATATTTAAAATACCAATTTATATTTGTGTTTCTACTGTATATATTAAAACACTGCAAATAGTTGAAGCCCTCTGTATACTCCTTATCCATCATATTCCTTTTATCTCTGTAGTTATTATTAAGTGGAATTTAGGATTCTTCATTCCTGCGCATTTCTATATATTCTTATTATATCTGTAGACCTGAGGTAGCACTGTTTTGCAAATAAAACTTGAACAGATTTATTCATTAAATTTGTGTGTATTTTTTAAAACTTATTTTTGGTTGATATTGTGAGTTTGGGGATATTTTTATTCACAATTTTGGTTTATTATTTGTATTAATACATCATAATTTGACCTGTTTATTTCTTCTTTGGTGAATATTTAGGCTTAGGTTTTTTTTTAAAGAATGCTCCTATGAAGACTCTTACACTGGTATATACTAGGAGTGGAAATCACTCACGTAGCTCTGCAACAAGTTTTTACTGAGTATGTATTACGTGCTAGGCAGGACTGTAGGCCAAGAATGAGTAAAATAGATAAAATCATTACACTCAAGGATTTTGCATCTTGTGAAGGAGCTAGATAGTAAGAAAAAAGGCTTAAACAAGTAAATCGTACAATGTGTCAGATGAGTTGTGTGAAAGAAAACACATCATAGAGTGGAACAGCGAGTGGGGTGGGCAGGACCTGCTCTTTTACAAAGGGTAGTTTGGGGAAGCCATAAACTGAAGGTGATATTAAAGGAGACTTAAAGGAGAGAGATGAAAAAGAGGAAGGAGTCAGTCCTGTATGCATCTTGGAGAAAAGCCTTCCAAACAAAAGGACAGAAAGTATAGAGGCTCCAGGAAGGAGCGCTGGCATGATGGAGGTATAGGGAAGAATTTCTTATGGCTGGCGTAGGTATTGAATATTCATAAACTATTGGCTAGCGGTGCTGTTGCCACATTTTCCAATCAATGTAGTCAATAAGTGGGATATACCATATACTGATACCCTTAGCGAGAAAAGTACTCAATGGCTTGTTTTCATTGTTTAGGGTCTTTGAGGATATAGAAATTTCTACAGAGAATGTTGCATAGATTTGATATGGATAATCCTATTGTTTGACATTTCATGATGATCAAAGTCTTGCTAATGTTAACTAATTGGAGGCACTGGAGGTGCTGGGTTTTGATTGTAAAAAGAGAGAATTTAATTAATTTTAATTACCTATATTAAATAAAGTTTTACAAGACTAATAATGATGACCTAATAGGCATCTCATGATCTACTATGACTAACTGTATTTAGAGTATTAAAGCACATGTTTGGATTATTGCTGAATTTCATTTTTACTGCAGCAGGTGGGTGTTTAAAAGTGTTTCATCTTCTTTCCTTTTGCTTATATACACAATTACCCTATTATATAGTCTGAATATCGGGACATGTTTGGACCACTATCTGTAAGTGGGAATGCTGTATTTTATTGGTAACTATTTGGCAGAGAATTCGCATTCTCTTAAAAACAAAACAAAACTTTTTTGGTTTATGTTGCCTATTATTAGCTTACTGAAAAAAGGGAAGAATAATTATGAAGGACTATGGTTTTCTTATACATAAAAATATTCTAGAAATTATTATATTACCATTGTCATTGAAGATATTTGGTGTATGAATTCCATGCTTCATAGGTCTTTAAACGTGGAGGTTCTACTCATCTCCATTTCTAGAGGTGGTCGAGAAGTCAGGCACAGCGACCAAGACAGCAAGTGGCCGAGCAAAGTCCTCTCACTGGTCACCGCAGCACAGGACCAGGAGTCAGGCAGTGTGGGTTGTTTCAGTCTTTATGACTAATTTATGTTACCTGGTACTCACTTTACAGTTGTCTGTCTCAGTTCTCTTACAAGTAAGAGGTTTAAAATATATAGTTGTTCTAATAAACTATTTTCAAAAGTCTAATGTGAAAATGTGAGGACATCAAAAATAATTTTAAACTAAAGAGTTTCATGATTTTTCTGTATCAACTCACAAAGTTGAGAGTGAAAAAAAACCAGAAGATAAATATGTCTTTATGCTCTTCTGAAATAGTGCACGAAAGATATGAAACATTAGAACAAAATTAGAGAAGCAGATGATGTTTGACATGCTTTTTTAATGAAATAATTCAAATGGGTATAGATAATTTACATATCACTCACACACTAAGCATATAACCTCAATTATTTTACACAGCTTTTCTTCCATCAGCTTTGCCCTCTTTTGTTGAGATTTTATTGGATATGCAAAAATAAGGAGGGAAATAGTTTTTTTTAACTCTATTTGTGGCTATGACTGGTGTCCATAATGGTGGAAGGGTGAAGTGAGTGTATCTAAGTACAGATGCCTTGAAATATCTGCACTGGCTTCTCCCTGCTGCTCTACCTATGTGAATATAGCAATTTGGTTCCCTGTTCTGGACACGGCACAAATGTGGTCACTAAAATCCTGCCTTGTTTCCTTAGAACTGAGTCCCTGTTTACTGCTTTGTCCTTGTGTCCCTTTGGAGCTGTGGTTCTGCTTTCACTTCTTTAAATCTCAAAGGGTCTGATTTTTTTCCCTGTGCTCCAGTCCCTGCATATGTAAGCTGGCATCTACTGCTATACTTGGCAGTGATGCATCCCTTTAAGTACCCCTGAACCCGTCCACTGACCAACCACAAGCTCCTTTGCACACTCTGTTACTTCCCAGCACGGCTGCCAACTGTTTAACACTGCATGTTTCTCCATTTAGCAACTAACACTCTTAAGGTCTTTGCTTATTGCTAACTTCAGATTTCCCTGACATCTCTTGCCTCCCCATAAGTCTGTCAACTGCTTCTGGGGCCCTGGGAGAAGGTGTTCCAGTTTAAGAGGCTTTTCCAGTGTTTGTATGCTGGTTCCCCTGGACTGATGCAGCCTAAGCTAGATTCTAATGCCCCAGTGCTTTCTTAAGTGTTTTCTTCCTTCTACAACATTTCCTTGAAAGATTTTAACTGTCAAATGTCTTTTGTGGTTAAAAGAGCTCAATGTTCTTAGATAGTTGTTACAAATATGAATTATGTGACACAGATGACCAAGATCTTTGGAACAAAAATGAAAAAAAGAAAAAAAATCCCACAAACTTCAATGTACATTTACATTTTCCCCTTTCAAAACAAAAATGAGGATACAAAAATGGTTTGCTAATTTTACACAATGGAGCGTTATATCAAAGGCTTAATTCTAGAAGGGAGTAACTTGCAATGTTTGATCAGTACTGCTCATGGAATTTCGTACACTGAGAGATGACAAGACAACATTACTTAAGCTTATCATACTTTAGCTATCAAGTAAATTGACCACTCCAGGATCTATTAGCGAAAAAAGAAGTCAAAGTATGATTTTTAATGACCCTTAGAATTACAAAATGGTTAAGTAAATTTTAATACAGAAATTATGGTCTGTTCACTGGAATTGATCCTTCAATGCTCAATAGATTGCTTTATGTCATTTTTGAAAGGTTATGGTATACTTGCACTGGAAATACATTTGGAAGCAGGTTATTTTGGAAATAATTGTATGTGGAACTGTATTCTGTTTTAAAAGTGGTGGAACAGTTTTGCATGACATGTCAGTATATTCTTTGTTCTCATAGTTAGTGTGTTTTAAAAGTGGAAATAGAATCTAAAAGAAATAATTTCATTCCTATTGGAGGGAAATGATAGGAAAATAAAATTCATATGGAAAACATAAATGCATACTTTACAATGACATAATTACATGAACACATTAAGAAGTTTTTTACTGCCCCCTGCTGTCTGTTTCAAAAAGAAATAATGGAAAAATGTTGAACAAATTGGTTGGGAGAAAAAATACCTGCTTTTAATTATACCAATTTTCAGTCAGTAATGCTGATACTTACCTCATATTTTGTGGGCAGTGATCTGTAAAACTAAGAAACTAACACTATCAAAGGGTGTATTAGCAATATAAGGGGAAATGTATAGTTTGTGAATTTTGAAACATTGTTAATTTTAAAAACACTGCTGTTTCAATTTTTAACCAATGATGTCTATCTTTCGATATTTCCACATTAAATTATTTTGCATTTTCTTTTTAATATTTATATAATTGAGGCAAAACAATCATTATACATAAAAGGAAAACTTTTAAAACGAATGAGGAATATATTTCTGACAAAACACTATCAGCATTTTGGCACTTGAAATCGAGAAATAAGGACTAATAAAGTTAATAGGTATTCTCAATGCAGCAACATCACTAATAAAAAGTGGAGTCGTGATGAGAAGTCCCAGAGTATGATTCCTGATCCCTCTCTGTAACCCTTTTGTACAGGAGAAGGTGTAAAGTCTGAAACTAATGAGAAAAAATTTATAGCAAGTATAGTGGACATGGTGCTGTGAGTTATTAAGCGTGCACTGGTTCTATTTTGTTACATCTATCCTCTCATGTCCAGAGCCTGTGCATAAATAACCGGACCTCTGGTGCTTCCAAGCTTGTTTCTCTTTCCTTGTTAGAAAAGCTCTGTCTTTGGTTGCATCATCTTGGAGGTGTGTACGTGTACTTATCTTTACTGATTATGTGCAGATATAGCACACACTAAAGTAAGACTGTGTTATTTAATTTGGACTCTTCTTGTGGGTGGCCTCTGCCAACCTTTGAGATGAAGCTTTGAGACTTCTGACAATTTTTGACCACCCTCAGTAGCTCATATTCAAATACATACTTTTCTCAGTGCTTTCTGCAAATCAGCATTATGTGCTAGGGTACCCTGGTTGTTATTAATTCTAGAGTCCCACAAAACACTCTTCTTTGGTCATCACATCTTTTTGATCATTTTCTGAGTTAGTAGCATAGACAATGAGGACAGAAAAATTGTGCCAGAGATACTAGGGCTGCTAGAATTTGCAAGTTGAGGTGCTCTTTGCCTTGCAGGTACTTGATAAAACTGTGCCTCAGTGACCAGAGGGCTAACTGCGCAGGAAGTCTCTCCTCCTCTGACATTCAAAGAACAACAAAATCATTTGAAATTCATAATAAAAATGTCTTACCTGACTCGAGGAGTTGGGCTCCCAGTGACTCTACACTCCAAATAAATACGACTTCCTTCTGCGACTTCTTGGCTCCTCAGCTTCTGGATGAACCGAGGTGCAGATGGGAAGTGGGGGGCTTTTGAGGGCTGCCGGGGAGAGATGCTGTTACACTGTGGCCTGGGCATGTTCTGGTCGGCCTGGTAGCAGTGCCTGGCCTCAGGTAACTTGACCTCCTCTTCCGCCTCTTGATGGTCTTCTGTAGGGCTCTGGCTGGCCGAGGCAGTCATCAGGGCCGATGACTGATTTTTGGGAGAAAGGTACCCACTGTCTGGTGATGAAGACTCCCCATTTGGGCTTCTGTTTCTCGGTTTTACCCCTCTGAATATAGATGTCAGCTCCTCAATGAAATTAGCCGCCTTGTCACAAAGCTCACTATGGGGACCAGCCTTACTTTGATGAGCTGGTTTGGGCCTTGCATTTGTGTTGGGAGTTTTTGCACCCCGTTTGCCAGCCTTTCGGAGGCTCCGGATGTAACTAGGTCTAGCAAACTGGGGGGACGCAGCAGGTTTCCTCCTTGAAGGAGGTGAAGAGATCCCTTCATTTGGTTCTTCTGCTGGAGACTGGATAGGTGTTGGTTTATTGTTCCGAGGTTTTCCTAAGGAGATTTGCTCACCAAGTTTGGTGTCCTTGCGGGAAGGATTTTCACAGAGGCTGACAGGAGAGGTGTTGAAAATCTGTGAGATCTCTTTCTCCGAGTCAAAATCCTCCGTTTCAGAGTTGGCAATAGCTCTCCGGGCCAGGTCGAGGCTCTTGTTTATCTCTTCCTGGCTGAGAAAAGCAGACAACCCCGGGAAGAAGTCAGCATTCTTGCTTTCTTCCTGCATGTCTGATAAGGAATCATAGAAGGAGTCGTGGGAGGAAGTCTCTGACATAGTTGAATTGTCTTCATACACTCTTGGGTCTCAACAGGAAGCCCAGAGGCCCTGAAACCTGTTTTCTTCTTGTGTTCTGAAAGACAACACAGAATTATTAGTAGTAATGGTTTTTCTCTATGTTTTTTCATAACATTGCAAATCTGCTAATTGAGAAAAACACCAAAGAGAACAAATGTATCAGTTTTCTCCTTCCATGAGTTGGAAGAAAGAGAAAGTATATTTGTGTTTATCATTTATTATTCTAACTTGATATTTCAGTGAATGTCAGGGTTATCAGTGAATATCAAGTGTCTCCTAACCAGTACTAAGTAATTCAAGTAAGAGATACACTTATGGCAAGTGTGATTCATGTCGCAGGGCATTCACAACTTCTCACGGGCTCCTTCCTCTCCACACACCTCATTAAAGCTCCCGTTTCACTGATGTTATGAGACTACCAGCTTGTTGGTATTTTTAGTCAACTTGACTTTGTTTATCTGACCCTAAGCCATAAAATATATTTTAATCATTTCAATTTTCATCTGCTCTTGACTTTCAATGAGACATTTGAAACTATATTGTTTTATCCTTTCCCTATTCCAAGTCACATTTATTCATTTCATTCATTCAGTGCTACTCCAATAGATAGTAAGTTTATTAAGTTTCAGGTGCTGGAGGAACAGCTGTGCTCCAGACCAGGGATTCACAAACTTTCTGCCAAGGACCAGATAGTAAATTGATTGATTAATTGATTAATTTTTACTTTGTGGCTATTGTAATTACCTAACTTGCCAAGGTGCTGTAAAATCAACCATGTTAATGAGTGCAACCATGTGCCAATAAAGTTGTACTTGTGAGCATCAATTTTTGAATTTTATTGTAGTTTTACAGTAAAAAAATAATATTCATCATTTTATTTTTACAACAGTTTAAAATGTCAAACAGGAAAAGAAAAACAAATTTTAAAAAACCTCCAAATCATTCTTAGTTTTCAGGCTGCCCAAAATATGCAGCTGGATGGATTTGGCCTAGAAGATGAAATTTACTGAGTGTTGATCCAGAATAATGATGCAGTCATTATGTTTAAGGAGTTAAAACTCATGTGAGGCAGTACCATGAAGGGGGTGGAAAAGACATTGAACAAATGTTACAGGAATAATATAAAAGTTTGATAGGACTCTGAGGAAAGAGAAAAGTATCTGGGAGCCACAAAGGCCTAATCCAATCTTGAAGGACATGTGTCAGAACTGTTTTTCTTATGATATTAATAAAGGAATAACATAAGAATTAAAAAAAGTGTTTATCATTCAAGCATCAGTTTAAATTCTACTGTTCTTTGAAGTAAATATTGAGAGGCAATGACTTTTCTTGTTATGCCAAGTATAGTATTCTTTTCCTAAATATTATTTATAGAATAATAGGAGAAACAATCTAGCAAACTTCAAAATTTATCTTTGCCTCAAGATTGAGTCTAAAAGTCAGTGAAGGATGATTCCTGGGTATGGTGAAGCTCAACTTTATAGGCTGTGTCAGGAGCAAGATTGATGGGACTTTTCCTAGGAATGGTGTCTCACGAGCCCAAACTGGGGTGCTTGTTTCGAATGCACCACTATATAGGGTGCAGTGATCCACAGACGCTGTTAATTTTATGGAAGATATTTATTTAATAAGAGATCTTAAAGGTTAATATCAACCTACTCTGTCTTCTTTAGTTGAATGCTGTACTGTCATTTTAGATGTCTTTCTAGAAAAACAGTTACTTTCTTGGGCCTGAATTCTGAGTTTTTCTCTTGTTAATCCTGCTCTGCCAACTAAACTATATTTCTCACAATTCTTGTAGTATACTCTTTTAAGTCCACTGGAGTGATCTGATCATTGTTGCTCCCTTTTGTCCACCTAATATTACTCTAATTCCTTTGTTTTGTCAAAAGAATTCAGTAGGTAAATATCCTAATTTTTCTCTGATTATTAAAATAGTCAGAGAATTTTTTATGAAGAAAAGTTGTATTCAGTATATTTTGAATTCTTAATATGTTTTGTTTATGAGAAACAGGCATTTAAAGTATAATTTTAAAAAGCCAAAATCACAAGAAGTATAAACTAGTAGAAAATTAATATGCATTCAAGATTCTATTTAATTAGTTAGCTAGTAACATTTTACAACCCTTTTAGAGAATGTGCTAAAGACCAGATACATATGTAGGCAATTAAGAATGCTAAAATAAATTTGCAAGTTGATTTGGAACTGATTAATATCCATAAAGCAAAAAAATATGGTATTCAAAATAGTTTATATAATAGTATGCTTGCTAGAATAATTTGTGTATCTATGAAGAAGTTATAATTCGCATCCCTATAAGATTTCTTCAACTTACGAAGTTGTCAAATTGCCTCCTTAAAGACAATGAACAAATGGCACAGACCCTTATAGAATAAGAAGGCCCCAGAAGCTCCATCAGAGCACCTTTTTTGAAAGGACACTCAGTATTATTTTGTCTATTTAAAAGCAATTATGGTTTATTCCAAGAAGGCAGGTTTGTTCCCTTAGTACATCAGCAACCATGGTAGATAACATGTGAAGATGCCAGGGTCAGGATGGGCTCCTGTGATGTGTGAAGAGATATGAGATAACATAAACCTAGAACAGACATGACGATGGGGAGGGACGGAGTCTTGGACTAAAACTATGTTTGTGTACCGAGGACAAAACAGATCATACTTCCACTTCCTGAAGTTTATTTTTCCTTAGAAGATAAACCACTTGTTCTGTGATTTGAGAGAAATTAAGCTTTATATTGAGTTCAGTGCAGAAAGAGATTTTGTGTCTACCACACCTAGAGTAGGGGAAGCTGGTAATCCAAGTAGATAACTACAACCAGATTTTTGGTTCTTGATTTGAATAATTTGAAACATAAACTGAGATAGATGACTATACACAAAGGGATTATCCATTCCAAGTGTATTCACTGTGTATCTGCTACATGCCCAGCAATGTGTTAGGGCATAGGGTATACCTCAGAAAAAGATAAGGTTTAGTCCTCATAGAACTTAGTCTGCAGCAGATATATCTAAGTAAGCAACATACACAATTTATTGTGTCAAGTACTATGGTGATAAAAGAACAAAGTGCTGTGATAGCACCCAGAAGGGACAGCAGGGTGAGGATCAGGCAAAATTTTCGGAAATATGATTGAAAGAATGATACTTGCTCATTGATCACATACAGAGATGATACACAGGTGGGATTACAGAGTTCTTACCTCAACAAGACCAAATTTGCCATTTACTAACATGCTGTAAGTGAAAGAAACATATTTTAAGAAAAAACAAGCTTAATTCTGAGTTGAGCTGTTAACATTTGAAGACCTTCTGGTGTTGATATTCAGAAGGCCATTTGTGATCTTTATGTAGGGCCCAGAAAGAAGCATGGAGCCAGGGTGGATATTACTGGCCTACGGCTCCCTAAGCCACCAGAGTGAATAAGGCTTTTGACTGAGAATGAGAGAACCCTCCAGAACTTTGGAGGGAAACAAAGACAATGAGGTGTCATGGAAATTAGAAAAAAAATGTCTCATGGAGGAGGTAGTGTATCTTTTACTTTAGCAACTGAGAAGATTTGGCACCACTAGTAACAGCAGTTTCCCTGTGTGCAACAGAGATAAAAGCCAGACTTTTGTCAGAAGGAAATATAAAAACTGCACATAGAGTTGACTGTTTTGAGATTTGTAGAAAGGAAGAGAAATACAAAGTAGTAGTAGAGCCAAAAGGTGGATTCTAATAAGCTTTTTCCTTTTTTGTTGTTTTTACTTTATTTGTTGTTGTTGTTGTTGTTTTTAGCATGGGCCACATTTAGGATGGGCATGTCTTTTAGTGCTAATGGAATTAGCAAACAGTCAGAAGCTCAAATATAGGTAAGATAGTGGGGATGGTTTACAGTCTCAGTCTCTAAGGATGTGAGAAGAAATGAATTGTTACAGTACAAATGGGGTATTTGGCTTCAGGCAGGGGCAGGATAGTTTTTCCTTTCCATTATCAAAAGAGAATAATAATAAAGGATATGCTTGCCTATAGGCACATAAACATGTATGTGTGTGTATATGCATGTGTTGAGTGAAAAAGTTTTTAGCTCGAAATTGTTGTGTATTTGGAAATTTATGAGGACAAGAGATAGAAATAATTTGAATTATTTGTAAGGAAAGAAAGAAACTTTCCTGAGAGGAATTTGTAGGCATAGCAAAGTTAGATGTAATGTATTTATGGTGTCATTAATCTGTATTGTTGGTCAATTCTCTCTAGCAGACTTCATCAGGTCTGGTGAAGGTATGGAGATAGAAGATCCAAGTTTTGGCATGCATGTAAAATGAGAAATAATTGGGCAAGGTTATTAAGAATAGGTGTACTCTGAAATCTATGCTGGACCGGCATTCTTGCATAGGAATTTGAACATGGAGAAATAATGGGACTAAAGGCCCAAAGGAAAACAATAAAACATACAGTGAAACTAACTAAATGAGACATTGAGAAGGCTGCAATAAGATAATGAAATGTTTTAAATGAATATTGAGGAGACAGAACTTTCTGACTCTTGATTGCATTGTTTTAAAAGATAGTGTATTTTTATTTATCTAGTTAAATTGTAATTTTATTATATATAATTAAAATAGTCTGTTTAAGATATGTAATCTGAGATATGATAAACACATACATGTGAAATTATCATTACATACTCAAGAACATATCATCTCAGATATTTCCTTTTTTATCCTTAGTGAGAGAAATTTACATTTTCTTTCTTTTCTTTTTGGTGAGAATACTTGGGATCTGTCTTCCTAACTACAGGTAGCATATCATCATATGATTAACTATTTTTATAGAACAAGGTCAGGATGGAGTAGTTAAAATAGAGACTATTTGGTGCACAAAAGCTTAAGTATTTATATGGGGTTTTACAGAAAAACTTTGCCAAACCCTGCGATAGAAGACTAGTGACCTAATGAATTCATACAACATACATAAAAACTAATGGATGGTGGTAATAAGCTTGATAAAAATAATAGCTAGTGAAGGGCTACTTATAAGGTAGGACTTGTGCTAAGAACTATTATGTAGATTATTTCATTAAAATCTTCACCACAGGCACTGATTTAGAAAGAAGGCACTGGACAGAACCTTCTGAGCAAGAAAGCTGAGATCCAAGTCCAGGCAGTGACTCCAGAGCTCGGGATCTTAATCATGCACTTCCACACATTTACCTTATAGTTTTCACAGCTGAGAAACCTAGGCAGTATCTCAGACTAATAAAACCAAGGATTTAAAATCAGAGTTCCACTACTAATTCAGTTATATTTTAGTGCAAAATGAGCATAATGTGATACATTTTAAAGCTGCACAACAGCATTATATAAAGAAGCTTGCAACAAAGTTTACATGATGAAAAATGTTCAATTTTTATTGTTATATGGGGAGTGTTTGCTGGAGGCATATTATCTCACCTGCTTATTAACTTATATTTTGGTTTTAAAGAGGCGCCATCTGACAGGATCCAGTTGTCAGGATTAGGTGTAGCTTAAAAAATGCTTGCACAGTGAAAAAGAAAATAATAGCTTTATGGCCTATCTGGTTCAGATTTAATTTGCAATGCAGTTGTTGCTGCTGGAACACGTATGTGGTCTAGGGAAAAGGCTCATTCAAAATGAATGAATGAGGGAGGTTTCCAGGTGGCCCAAGTTCAGTGTAAAATTATGCTTCAGAGATTTCCATGTCAGTCAACACCTCAAAATTAAAAGGTCATAATAAAAAAGAATGACATACAACTGTAGACATCTCCATTATTTCCCTGAGATTTCATGTCAGTGCTCTTGGCAGTTCAATGCTTGTGTGATAGACGCAGAAAATGGACTAGACTAAAAAGACCCACTTTTACTGCTTTCGGTGATAAAGGGGAATTGAGGAAAATGCCAAGAACACTTCTGTGCTTCTACTTCAGAAAGTCGTATCAAAGGGTTTTGAAATTTTGAGAAGTAACGGTGTCTTGTATATCTTTAGATCTTTTCTGTCTCCTGTCTCTGTGTTTTTAGTTTTCTTCAAGGAGATTGAATTGCCTGGAAATTCTTTTTTTCCTGTCTAGTTCATCTTCTTTATCAATCTCCATTAATAGTTCAGCTTAATTATCATTTTATTAAAACTCATAAGTCATAGCTATTATCTAATTTCTTTGAATTTGTATAATTCTGGATTCTTCTCCATAGAAAAAAAATGACTCATCTAGGCCCTGCTCATTTGATAGTCAGACCCTTTCTTCCACTTCCCTGTTGTAGAATAGTAAATTGAACATGAACTCAATTGAACAACTGCTTATTTGTGCCAGGGAAGCTTTAAGACAAACAAAGGTGAGTCAAATATAACTTCTCTACTTTAGTGTTTTCATAGCCCACTAGAAGAGTTCATTCAAAACTGAAAAATAACTCAACAGATAGCTATTAAAATAGCTTAAACAAATTACAGTAAAGGATCAAATAGAATAAAGGAAATTATGCTTACAGGTGTGGTCACATCACTCCTTTTTCTCTTTCAGTACTATACTTAGTGCCTAAGAGAAATTCTGAAGCATGTACTCAGGTAATGATGTCTGTGGACAAAATGCCATCATGAAGACTCTCCAGCGTCACCCTTTGTCATCTCTAATACATGTGGCACTCAACCCTTGTTGGAGTCTTGCTATTTTTGGACATTTCGTGTTCTTTTATCTCTTCAAAACTTTGCACATGCTGTTGTTTTTATCTAATGTCTTCTCCTCTTCTTTTTTCAAATTCCAGTTCATCCTTGAACACTTTTGTAAATTCCATTACAATGTCCCCCCACTCCCCAGTCTAACTGGAGACCTAGAGCCCATGACAGTGACTCATGTAAGTCTGTTTCATGGATCTGTGCTGGGAAGCCCGGAAGGTCAGTGGTAGAAGCTAGAAAGTCTATGCCAGTGGGATGAAGGATCTGTGCCAGGAGGCTGATGGTTCTGTACTGGAGCCAGGAAGTAAGGCTCAAAGTAAGGACCAGAGCTCCCCCAAAGTGAACTGAAGCCATTCTCAGTGACAGCAAGGTCCCAAGCTCCTCTGACGATGAGAACAGCCAATTTCATATTAGAGAAGAAGCTTGGTTCTCCAGGAGAACCAACAGCAACAGGAGAACCAACAGCAACAGGAGAACCAACAACCAGCAACAGGAGAACCAACAGCAACAGGAGAACCAACAGCACCACTTCTTCTTCATTTCTCCTTTTCATATGGTTGGCAACAATCCTCTGGTGGGCCGTCCAGCACAGCACCATGCTGACTCAGTTCAGCTGGGTGTTGCAAGTTGCTCACCAGTGGTCAATCCACCACAATAGTATTTTGTTATTGCATTCATGTTAACCAATTATAAATATTTGTTTAGAGACTTTCCTCCCCGGACAGTGACCACTATGAAAGCAGAAGTTATGATGACGTATATGTTTGGATAATGCATAGATAGTGTTTGGATCGTGGCAGATGGTGGAGAAAAAGTAAGATAGATTTAGTATTTGAAATGTGGCTTGAACCCTAGGTAGCATTTGATAGGAGAGGGCTAGGAAATATTTTATCCCCTCATTTTGCTTTGAGCCACCCAAATCCCACTGCAACCATAGTCTCTTCCATAAAATGTCATTTAACTCTCTACTTTGCATTTTGGAGTGTCATTTTTAACTGATTCATAAAAACATAAAATTGCACATGATAATGGGGTACTAGGTAATGTTTGATACAATGTACACATTACATAAAGTGTAAGTCATGTGAAACATATTTATTTATAAAAATATTTATCATTTTTTCTGGAAAAATCTTTGACAATCCCTTCCTGTAGCTATGTGATGTGTGCAATGCATTGCTGTCATCTGTAATGACCTTACTATGCAATAGCACATCAGAAATTCTAGCTCTTAACTATGACTTAGTACCTGCTGGTTAGCATTTCCCCATTCTTCCCGTACCCTTGCTCTCCCCAGCCTTTGATAACCACCTTTCTAGTCTCAACTTTTAATGAGATGAACTTTTGAAAATTTCACATATGAATGAGAGGACACAGTACTTGTCTTTCTGTGTCTTGCTGATTTCACTTAGCATAATGATCTCCAGTTTCAGCTATGTTGCCACAAATGACAGGATTTCATTTTTTCAAGTGGTAGAACGGTATTCCATTGTGTAAACACATTTTCTTTATGTTTCTCAGTTGATGCACTTGCATTGTTTCCATGTCTTGGCAATTGTGAATGGTGTTGCAATGCACACGGGAGTGCAGACATGTGTCTCTGGCATGCTCATTTCATTTCCCCTGTGTACATATATACCAGGGAGTGGGATGGCTGGATTTCATGCTAGTTATAGTTTTAAGTTTTTGAAGAAACTCCATTCTGTTTTCCATAATGGCAATACCAGTTTGTATACTGAGAAAGTGTGCAGTTTCACTTCTCAATATTTTCATCAGCACTTATTATCTTTAGGTATTTTTTATAATAGCTTCTTTTATTAGTGTGATAGGGCTGTGATTTGTGTTTCCTGGGAGATTACTGATGTGCATTTTTTCATGCACCTGTTGGCCATTTGCATGTCTTCTTTGGGGAAACAGTATTTATATCTATTGCCAACTTTAAAATTGACTATTCAAGTGTTTTGTTATTGAATGTTGGGGTTCCTTATAAATTATGAATATTAACTCCTTGTCAGATGTATAGTTTACAAATATTTTCTCTCATCCTATAGGCTGCATTTGTACTCAGTTTATTGTTTCCATTGGTGCACAGGTATTTTTTAGTTTGCTAGTCATATTTGCCTATTTTTGTTTCTGTTTCCTGTACTTTTGTGGTCTTGTCCAAGAATTTCTTGCTCATTCCCATGTCCTGAAGTAATTTTACTGTTTTCTCCTAGAGGCTTTCACGGTTTTATCTCATACATTTAGGTCTTTAATTCATTTTGAGTTTTGGTTTTAGTAACCAGTAAGACATAGGTCTACTGTGATTTTTCTGTATGTGGGCATCCAATTCTCCCAACACTATTTGTTGAAAGGACTGTCTTGTCTCTAATATATAGTCTTAGCATCTGTGTAAAAAATCATTTGACTGGGGATGCATGGGTTTACTTCTAGGTAGTCTGTTCTTTTCCATTAGTCTGTGTGGTCATGTTATACCAACGTCTAGCTCGTTTGATTACTACAGCTTTGTAGTGTGTTAACGAAATCAGGTAGTGTAATGTCTCCTGTGGTTTTTTTTTCTCTAGATAGCTGTAGTTATTTGTGTTCTTTTTTGTGGTTTGATATAAGCTTTACACTTTTTCTAGTACATAAAGAATGCTATTTTTTTTTACAGGGATTCTGTTGAACATCTACATTGCCTTTGGGAACATGGGCATTTTAACAATATGGCTTTTTGTAATTTATGAATGTGGAGGTCTTTCCGTATTTTTGTATCTTCTTCAACTCCTTTCTTCAATGTTCTGTGTTTTTTAGTGTAGAGATCTTTCACCTCATGATTAAATTTATTCCTAGATCTATCTATCTATCTATCTATCTATCTATCTATCTATCTATTATCATCTATCATGTCTATATCTATTAAATTTATTCCTAGATATATCTATTTATTATCATCTATCATGTATGTCTGTAGTCATTGTAAATGAAATTGCAATTTTGATTTGCTGTTGGCACCCAGCAATGCTATTGATTTTTTTTTTTTTTTTGATATTGGGGATCGAACTCACAACCTTGTACTTGCCAGGTAGGCATTTATGCCGCTGAGCTAAATCTCCAGCCTGCTATTTTTGTATGTTGATTTTTCTTTCTTTCTTTGTTTTTTTTTTGTTTGTTTTGTTTTTTGTTTTTGGTACTAGGGATTGAAATCATGAACTTATGCTTGCCAGGTGTATATTGATTTTGTATGCTGTAATTTTGGTGAATTCCAATGTAGTTCTTTTGGTGATATTTTTGAAGTTTTCTTTTTTTTTGGCAGGAGGGGTCAGGAATCAAACTTACAACCTTGTACTTGCCAGGCAGGTGTTATGCCACTGAGCTTTATCCTTGGCCCTTGAATTTCCTATATATAAGATCGTAGAAATACAACTGTTTTGACTGAAGATGTGCATGTATTTGCTTATTTTCTCTGTTGTTTCAGCACTGAATGATTGATTATTGAGTGATTACTATGTGCTGGGTTCCTCTTTTATGAGCCGAGGACATAGCTGTAAGATGACTTTTCTGCCCTAGGGAACTAATGCTTCTTTGTTTGTTTGTTGGTAGCAGGGATCTGAACCCAGGGCCCCAAACATGCTAACCTTGTGCACTGCCACTGAATCATGCCCCGCCCCAAGAGTTAACATTCTAGTAAGAGAAAAAATATAAGTAATAAAATGCAAAAAAATTTTCTGATGCTCAACTTGCTATATCTGGAGTGGCCCCATATTGTTTCTTGATTGATTCTGAGCAATTGTATTATGCTTTTATTGGACACAGCCTCAATTTACCTTTAAAGATGTTAGAGTAGAATAAAATAAGATTTATTTGTGAAATAAAATCAAATATAATAAACATTTACTGTTAATATCAATTTCTGCAGACCATGGCCTGCCATTGGAGGGGAGGGACAGTCACGTCACAAGAGGAGGACATGCCCAGGGCAGTGGTGCTTCGGGTTCCCTCAGACTGCGCCAGAAGGGCAGCAACCGTGTCACCTCATGGGGCTATGTCAGCAAATCCTCTCAGGTGAATTGTGGCATTTATTTATGATGTCAAACTCTTTACCTTAAGCAGATATGTGGTAGAGCGCGGGTTTGGGAGGGCTGGCAAATGCCATCAGACATGACAAATTCCTGTCCGTCTCCTGCTATCGACAGGTGCCCCCAGGCTTATTCTCAGCTCTATGGCTTTCACTGTAAACTTCTACTTATGTTGATTAACTTCCTATGCATACTTAATTCTTTCTTAGAGAATTTTTATACCACTAAATTTTAGATTGTTCTTAATTGTAAATTTATGATTCTCAATTTCTCCCTAAGGTTATATCATCTGGATTCTCTTGTTATACTATAAAATATAGCTCATGTGAATAAATTTTCATTGAAGACTTTATATTTGTTATTTGATATCACATTCTGACATATGTAATTTTATATCTTAAATTATCTTGGCAGTATTATCCTAATGTTTGGGAAAACATTTATTTTTGAATTCCTGAATGTATAATACACATGTAAGTGTACACAGCTATATATACATATGAATACACAGATAGTGGAAAAGATAGGCAAACTATAAAATTATAAATAACTTTTGCTTTTAAAGTTGTTAATTTTTGGGGACCAATTATCTGAAAATCAGACCTATGACACTTGGATTGTTTATGTTGTCAGTGAAAAATACCTATGGGACACCTTACTGTATGATTCCTCTGAAGGCACTCTTGACTGTTGAAATGAGAAAGTTTCTTGTTTTGAAGGAACTTGGGGAGGACAAGGCATAAGTATATATGGACAAGAAACTGTCAAGTTTAGGAGAAGGATTACAAACAACAAAAGCTGGACCACCCAAGGACTTTCTACCACACAGCTGACTTATATGTTTCACAGACTAATTCATTGAACAGATATTATTTTTCTATTTTATAATTCGTTACCCAAAACTACAGCCAAAAAAAAGGGTTCAACTATTTGGCCAAATGTGAATCATTAGGAAGTGGCAGACTCAGGACTAAAACTTTCACTGAACTGCAAAGTTTTCCCACTGGGGCTATCATGATTAATTACTCTAAGAATTTGATAGGGGAGAACTAATATATCATGCTCAAGGAATTTTAGAGATACTGAAGAGGTCTATTCTTTTGGAAGAAAAATGTTTGATATTAGAAAAAGACTGACAGGCTCCAAAAGTCATTCAAGTCATTACCCCATTTTTGGGTACTTTGGAGAGACCAGGCAGGGCATAGCTAGGAATAGATACATGAATGATTAGAAGAGCAGAAACCAAAGGGTTAACCATGATTATCTCTGTGGCAGGTTAGGCAGGGGTAGAGTTGAGGGGTAAAACTTGGGGGGAGATCTTTCTGATGCTTATTTCATAATCTTTGAAAAAAATCGTTAATATGATGTGATTTTAAGTTTAGTAGTTTTGCTGATTTGTTTTCATATTTAATCAATTACTAAAAAAGAATACAAACTTTTGATTCAAAGATTTGATATTGCAAATATTTTTACAATGAAAATCAAAGTTTAAAAATCTTGAAAATTTAATTCTTTTTTTTTTGGAAATATGGCTAACTCCTAGATTAAATATATTGCACACTAGTTCCTTGTTTTGTTTCTCTTTTCTTTTCATTTAATAATGTTCCTTTTGCTACAAATTGCCTCTTTCTCCTAATGTAGGAATAAAGACAATAATGAAAAATTTATAAAATCTTGCATTTAATGCAAAAAAGTATGATAATTTTGTATTTTTATTAAATACATGGGATTCTTTTGCTTCTTAATTATCAGACAAAATTTCACTCCAGGAATATATATCATACTTAGTCTACAGTTGTAAATATCCCTTCAAATAAGATATTTTATCTCTGTTTCAGAGATAGAATATTAATAGGTTATTTAATGCTGTAACAGCTATGAATATTTTACAGAAAAAATATCTGGAGTCATCCTTGGTGTCCTTTTTTTCCCATTTGCCCACCATATTGAATCAGTTGCAAAAGTCTGGTATCTAGCCATTACATCTAGTGTATTCATTTCATGCTTAAAGTCCAAGTCTATTTACTGAATTTGTTTCTATAGTCTCTAAAATGATGATTTAACAGTTATAAATTATAATTAAAGCTTCTTCACATAAGCTTAAGGTTTTGCTTTCTTTTTCTAATTTTTGCTAGAATTTATTCAAGATGAGATATTACCTTTAGATGGTCTGAATGCCTACCCGGCACTCACAGATTGCAGTATCGTTTAATAGTCTCCACACACACCATGTGAAAGAAGTGCAGACTTGTCTTGGCCTTACAGATCTCACCTGGTGTCTTTTAAAAATTTGTCAGATGTATTCGTAAACCCAAAAATGTTTTCTCATACAGTCTTTTTTTTTTTTTAAACAAGATAAATAAACTGAAGTGACTGTAATTGTCTAGTGTATTCTAGATTCTCATTCTGTTGTGAGTGTTATTGGGTCAGTTTCAATATTCGGTTTTAGCAATGAAAGAGATGCCAGACAGATAGTTGACACAGAGCCCCTGAGAAGCAGACCCTACTCCACACTGAAGCCAGGATGAGAGAGGAATAACTGGAGTTCTAGGAATGTGTCACCATTTACTTACAGAGCAGACACTGGCGAGATTAATCTTCTAAACCTTATTATTTTTTACAACTGTTATTTTAAAAGATTGATTTTAAAAATCTGAATTATTAAGGTGAATATTCACATTCTTTGAGGAAAAAAATTGAAGGAAAGTTTATCATGAAAAAAGAATTCAATTTCTGTATGTACATGACTAAATAGATTTTGAATAGTTTTCTATTTTTATAATATAAAATAAATACAATATTGCCAAGAAATAGGCTCTAGTTTGGTTACAGTATTCATAGTAGAATACGATTAGTATTTTTAGTAAATGCTAAAAAGTAATATGAGCCTGAAATCATTCTGTACCAACACTGTATATAGTATTTCAGACAATTTCATGTGTAATTTAAAACAGCACAATATCCATTCATCAGTTGATAGGCATTTGGGTTGTTTAAGATGGGTGAAGGGAAGGGAGGGGAATGGGAGAAAAAAAGACACAAAGCAAGGTGTATCATGTAGAAGTACAAATCTCCTATGATGAATGTGATCATTGTATATACCTAAATTGTACCAATAAACTTAATTAAATTGAAAAACACACAATATAAAATATGCCCTGATGTTTAAATTTAACTGGATCCCACAAACTATACTATAGTTCCCTAACTATGCTTTATCTTCTAAAACAACATATATACATATATCTTATGCACAGATATAATTTAAAATACCTCCTATTAATTTATCAGCTGACTTAATTATATCCTGGGGATTATTTAAAAAATCCTTTGGAAGGGTAATTAATAACTTACAATATTACTAGAGTGAATCATTCATCGGCCATCAGCTTTTAGTATAATGTGAATGAAGATCTAGATAAGTGTATTTTTATTTTCTGTGAAACATAAGACATGCACAGTCTTCACAGATTTGGCTCCATTAACACATGGAATCCTTTGTGCTCAATAGCACTGATTTAGCTTGCCTAGGGTTGCAGTAGAAACGGTGGTTGTCGGACAGCATGGGCAGAGATAAAGCCAGCATTCAAGTCTTGTAAATTACCTGTTTATGGAAAAACTAAGCATTTCACATTACTTTTCCCCTCTCACTGAAAGAAAAGTCAGTCACCTTCTAAATGGTGTTAGAACTTCAAAGGCAAACCACTGTAATATTTCTGGTTTCTTTTTTCCCTCCAAGTCCTTAAAATGTTGTCCTACAAGGAAGTATATTAAGATACATGGTACAGACCTTTTCAAGGCTTGGTCAGTTTGAAACCTCCAGAAAGACGATGAACTTCAGATGAGTATTTCTTCTTTTCTAGCAGAACAGAGGTTGGTTTGCCTGCCCATTAGAGGCTGCTTGGTCCTTGGTCACTTTGAGGCAACTGTGGCCTCAGACCCTCATCTGGCCTCTTACTACACTCAGCTATATTTGGTAACTGAACTCATGTTTCAGCAGAGTGCCACAATCTGGAATTCCAGCAGCAGATTGGGAAGCAGCCCCAGGCCTAAGGGCTGGGTTCTTAGAAATTAATGCCACTTGGTATAGAAGGAACTCTATTTAAGGATCTAATAAACATAAGATTTAAACATGTACTATTGTACTCTGATCTTGTAGCTAGAAATCACCACCAGCTCTTTTAACAAACTCTTAATCACTAGTCTGTGATCTCAGAAAAAGTGACATTTAAAAAAAAAGTATTTAACTACAATCTTCTCTCTATATTTAACTTTTATTTACATAGTAGATTGTCCTAAAATAGTAAATCCAGTAACTATTTAAAAAGTTAGCCACATGTTAAATAAAGTAAAGAGTGCCATTGCTTTCTTACTTCATGCTGTTAATTAAAAATTATGACTGTGGTGTGTATTAAGACATTGTCCAAAGTAGAATGAAACAGGCATGACCATACAAGGAGTAAATCTTATACATGTTGCAACATTAAGCTCTTAGCTCCTTGCTTAGCCCATTGTGAACATGTAGTAAATATTGGCTGAAGCAACTGATGGTGAATGAATAATGTGCAAGACAAGTACGAACCCTCTTATAGTTGTAAAAATGTTTTACAACCAATTTATTATGTATTCTGCAGCATCTCATTGTAACACAGTCTAATATCTCAATCTTGTAAATAACAAATGGAAGTCATAAGAAAACTTTTCTGATGCAAGATGAGGTAGCAGAGCCCAATCTAAGGAGGTGAAAGTGAAAGATCCTGGTGAAGTTAACTTGGAAATGAAATACTGAGTTTTCTATTATCTGGATAATGCTACCACAACTGATCCAGTTTTGAATCTGAAGAATTTTTTTCTTATAATAAAACTTTATAAAGTTCTGTCCTTATACTTTATAGCCAAAACTGGCCCTTTAAAAACTGGTCCTCCTTAAAACTGGTCATATGGTTCATTACATTCATTAATAAGTGGTTTTAAAATTTATTCTTAGAGGGAAACAATCTCTGGTTGATTGTCTTAGTCCAAAGGTTATACTGTATATTAATATAACAAATTATCATGGACTATGCAGTTTATAAAAATTTACTTTTCGCATTTCAGAAGCCTGGGAAGTCCAAGCTCAAGTGCCCGGCAGATTCATTTTCTGGTGAGGGTCCCATATCTGTCTCCAGGATGGCACCTTAAAAGCTGTCCTCTAGCGAGGAAGAACACTGTGCTCCTACATGATGAAAGCTGAATGGGGAGATGGGGTGTCAATTTCCTTCCATTAAGCTTTTTAATAAGGGAGTGGAATCCCATTCATGATGGCAAAGCTCATGAATTACCTCCCAAGAACCACACTTCCCAATACTGGTACACTGGGAATTATCTTTCTACATGAATTTTGGAGGGGACAAAGACCAACTATGGCATTGATTAAACTAGTGTTTACATTTTCAGTGTTTACAATAAAATAGTAATAAAAATTGGAAAGCATAGCAACTAAGAAAATAGAAAATGCTGGAAATGAATGAAATCATTGGAATACAAAGATAAGTCTAACTAAATTACAAAAATTAAGTGACTATAGAAGGAAGTGCCAACCAGAATTAATTGATACAACTCACAGAGTTGCAGAAAGATTCAGGAGTTGGAGACACTAGATTCCCTCCTTGGAAGTAACTTTAATTGGACCTGCGGATATTGCTGGGAATGGGGAAGCCAGGATCTGAGAATGGGATGGATTGATTGTGACTGGCCAAGACACTGATACCAGATAGGGTAAGTGTGCAGTCTGGACATAGACACCCACAGCACCGAGCACTAAGCATTAGACTTTATTTTTTTATTTAATTTTCAGGCATCCAGAATACTTCCTGTTCTCATGCCCCGAGAAGACAGAAGGGAGCTCTCCAGCCTCCAACTTTGCAAAACACAGAAGGTGGAAAGCAGAAGGCACAGGAAGTAATTTGGTCATAGGGGAGGGTTGGATCAGAGAAAGGAATGGAGGACCCAAGTATATCTAGAAATTTATTTTTTTTAGAAGCGTAATGATCAGAATATAGAAAAATGGTGATATCTGATACATCTTGAGAGTGTTGTAGATATTTGTTGCCTTTTTAAAATATACTTTTTGTGTCTGAAGAATGTCATAATCAAAAAGTAGACAAAAGCCTTCCTCTAAGGGATACTATATGTTTAAGAAATTATAGTAATCAAAATGTGACCTCTTCATAACCTTAGTCATGGAAAAAAAGTTATGAGATCAATTAAGTGGCTGAATTGCCACATGTATAGTAACTTTACTGTTACAACAATTATTATTAATTTAAAAATAATTAGATGTTATCTATCCTATGTAACTTAGCCTTCATTTCAATGTTTTATAAGAGTTTATTGTTATTAGTAGTAAATGTTGCAAGAACTACTATATTTCCCCCAGGCAATAACTTTTATAAATGCTTGTCACCTAATGAGTATGTGCAAGGCACACATACTCATGCTAATATCTTTCTCTTATTAAGACATTACCAGAAAGGTAAGTGTTCTTGCAGTTCCTAGAAAAAACAGAGATAGGCGTATGATCCAGTAAATGTTCACTGCACCGACCGGTAAAAATCAACATGGGTATGTAAATCAGTGTCTAACATTTTTGTTAGTGTTGTGGCATAACTCAAAATTAGATGAAAAATAAATTCTTTTCTTTTTTTCCAGGGAGTACTACATAGCCAAGTTTTCTTATATTTACTATTATTTGTATCAGGATAAAATTCACACTTTTTTTAAAAAAATGGAAATACAAAGTTAGATTCTATAGGTGTAAAATTCCCCAAATTACACATTTTTTTGCACCGGTGATTAAAACATTCCTGTTGAATTGTCTACAGATAGATGGGGGTGCTAGTAGGAGAAGACGTTAGCTGCAGCCTGGGGGAAAGTTGGTGTCAGTGTCCTCCGAGAGGACAGACAGGTGGTGGGCTCTGTGACTGACCAAGACACTGGGCAAATACGGTAAGTGTCCAGTCACAGCATGGTCTGGACATAGACACGCCAGCACTGAGCACTAAGCATCATGACTTCCTGCAGTGAAGGAGTTAGATATTTTGCCAATTGGCAGGATCATCACTGGTCATATTGGAGTCTGTGTACCACATCTTTACTCCATCGACAGCAGTGTGACAGCTGCACTGGACATATTCCATTTTCAAAATTGAAAATTCAAACATCTTGTTATTTGACTGCCAAGTTTCTTCCTTTAAATCACTCATTTAGTGACTGTGCTGATTTTTTTCACTAGTATTTCCAGGCTTCAGATCACCCTATCTTCATCTTGTCAATATACATCGAAGTTTCAGGTCAATCAGAAGTATAGTATATTCTTGGTGTCTTCCTTTTAGAAGCCACAAACTCTCAGACACTCAATACTTTAAAAGATAGAAATTTTGAAAAAAGGATGTGAGAAGGAAGATCGCAGATTTGTTCATTTATCCTCCTGTTTCTTTTTTGTCTCTGGTGGCCCAAGAAGCTCTGAACGTTTGAGTTTCAAAGATGGTCCACTTATTCTGTATTCTGAACACATCTGTTTCTATTTTCATTTCCAGCACATTTTGCAGCAAACAGGAATCATGTGGCTGCAACTAAAATGTTAATTAAGAAATTTGATCAGTAAAAAACTAAAACTGGAGACTGAAAACTCTTACGAGATGGTTCTAATGAGCCATTTATTTGCCTGGGAAACAAATGTCCTTCAGACACAGCCACTCTCTCTACTTCCTCCTCTTTCTTTGTACCTAGTTTGGAACCACAGCACAGAACGAGGTATGGTGTCAAAGACTTGCTACATTTTATGGCCTTGAGTAAGTAGCTGTGAAATCCACATTTGTTCCTTATAAGTTAAATTTTATAAACTGTCATTAAATCTGTTGTATATGTATAGCACAGGCCTGTGGGTGATCTTTTGGTCACATGCTTGGCATTACATAGGATGTTTGTCAATATGTGTATGTGCACAAAAAAAAAATCAGAGAAAAAACTGTCAGCATAATAAAAAATAGAGCTGAAGTCACCTGAGAATAGATTTCATATTCTCTTTACACTAGTCAAAAATCTCAATTTCAGTCTGTCCTATAGGGCCCAAGTGCAGAGAGATGTTTTATGCAGGAATGAAAACCCAGTAGCACTGATTTTAAAGGCAAATTTTATTGAATTTAAGTAAAAATAAGTTTAACATTTATTTACAAAGAGTATAACAGCATTATATGATTGTTATTTTAAAACTATTTATTCAATAATGGGATATTTTATGGTAATTATGGTTTCCTATTATATTTCTTTGAAGTCTTATAATGCTTTCACTCATTGGTTTGATGGGTTTTATTCTGTTTTGTTTTATTATGTGTGAACAGCTATTTTGTTCACACATAATTAAGTATGTATGAACAGCTATTTTGAAGAAAACAAGACATTATGGCAGTCATTGTTGATTTACTATCATCTTGTTTTGAAGTCTTACTATGCTTTTGTTCTTCTGTTTTGATTGGCTCTATCCTGTTGTGTCTTATTTGATTTTATTATGTGAGATGGTATAAACAAAGTTTTTGAGGAAGATGAGATATTATAGTAGCCATTGTTCATTTTCTGTTATTTGGTTTTGAAGTCCTGTATTGTTTTAACTCTTTTGAATGGTTTTATAGTATTTTGTTATGTTTGATAGTATTGTGTGTGAAGGTATGCTCAACTATGTCGAAGAAGAGAGACATTATGGTAGCTACTGTTGATGACTGGTTGTCTTGTTATGAAGTGCTGTGTTGCTTGCATTGTTCTGTTCTAATTTGCTTTGTTCTGTTCTCTTTTGTTTTATTGTCTTTAAAATAAAAAAATTTTAAAAATTAAAAATTATTTATTCAGCAATATAAAAATAAAGAGAAAAAGATGCATGTTTTGAAAAATCATATAATGTGTGGAATAATTATCAATAAGTAGAAGTCAGTCATTATGTTAAATAATAATTCATCCTGTATAATTGGGTCTTATCCAACTCATAAAGGTTGATTTAATATCTGAAAATGTGTCATTTATTTCACCATATTAATATGTCCGAACAGAAAAGACATATGGCCATTTTGATAGATTATTCATAAGTCTTTGGGCAAAATTCAGTGTCCACTTTCAATTAAAAATACTTTGTGGGATAGGAAGAGAATGCTTCTAGATTAACAAACTATATTAAGGAGTATGTACATGTGTGTACATCTACACATTTAATCATGTACACATACAGCTAAACACTAAGAACAACTGAGAAATGCAAAATTGACAATATGCAATTTTTTTGAGGGGTTTTTTGCTCTTTTGGTACTAGGATTGAACCTAGGGCCTTTATATTCCACTACAACCCCATGAGCCTTTTTAAAATTTTTCATTTTGAGACAGGGTCTTACTAAGCTGCTAAATTGCTCAGGCTGGGCACAAATTCAACATCACGCTGTCTCAGGCAAGTCCTATATAAGCGGGGGAGATGTAAAAGGAGTGGAATAGTAGAATAAATAGAATGCTATATCCCATTCTACACAAGGAGAATTGATTTTGTAATCAGTTTCATAAAAATATTCTACAAATGTAATATAATCTCAATCTAAATTGCATTTTGTTTTGTGGAAATAGGAAAATGGATACAAGCTTTTATGTAGACAAGTCTGCATAGCAAAATATTCAGGAAGATGATGTAAAGAGAAATATAGTACTACATGGGGTGGGAGTGCTAACAAATTCCTATGATAGAACCCCAATTAATGGGCTAATGAATTAAATAGAAAGACATATCTTATTTTTGCATGGGAGGGTTACATTGAAAGGGCAACATATATTAACTATGTGTATTTAGGTCTATTTCTTGGCTTTGTTCAATTGCACTGACCACTCCTATTACATTTAAAGAACTAGATTTCTATGTCACTGTTTACAGCAAAGTAAAAGTTTTTTTGGTTCCCATGAACTAGGAAAAAGATAAAGTGGAATACCTAAATAATTATCTAGTCATGGGTTTAATTTATGGTAGAATTGGATAAAATTAGTTTGTACAACCACATGCATAGCACACCATATATGTATATGCAATTTTACTTCCGTATCTATAATTACAGAAATACTTCAGTTCATGAATGCTTTTGCCTGTGAATATATTTTGTTCACAAACACAAACATTTGGCAAAAATTTGCTTCCATTTTGAACTCTGCAGTGGGCAACAAACACAACCTTCGTCATTCATAATCATGAAAGTTAAATTTGTGAAATGAGGTACCACAGTACCTCTTTGTTGGTATGTGAATGAAAATTTTCAAAGTTTTCCCAGAAGAAAAGAGTGGTTAATCTTGGGAGAAAAATGCATTTGACTGAAGGTTCATAGGGTTGTGTGGGTAGCTTGGCTCCACTGTGCATGTCACACTGTTACTTTTTAAAATACCATTAACTGGATGTGGTGGTGCACCCTTGCAATCCCAGAACTCCTGGAGGCTGAGGCAGGAAGACTGCAAGTTGAAGCCCAATATGGGCAACTTGGCAAGCTTGTGTCTCAAAATAAAAATTTAAGTGCTGATAGTGTAGCATAGTGTGAAGGCCCTGGGTTCAACTATCAGTACTGCAGGGAAGCAAAGGCATCACTGGGAAAAGATGTCATGGGGGTTAATTTTACTATTGTTGTTTCTTCCTCCTTATGCTTTTCCTTATTAATAAGAATAATTTTTTAAAAATATGCTTTCATGAGTAGTAAAACAAGAAGTGACATAGGCAATGCATTCAAAATGCACCATTAATTGCAACAAGCACATTGACCACTAGTTGTTATACCTGGAAAGTCAGAGTAAATGAAATTTAATGCTTCTTTTGTTTTGTATTTTAAATCTGTATCAGTTGACTTTACATTTATGATCCATTCCATAGCATAAAGTCATTTTAGTCTTTTGAAAATCCTTCTTGATTAATCTGTCAGTTCAAAATTTTTGAAACTCTTTATATATAAAATAGAGAATAAATGATTAAAAAATGTAAATCCTGCATATTTTAATTTTGTAAATTAAAAATAACTTTTACTGATTTTTAAGTATTTGAAGCAAGGTTATTGTTATGGTTTATGTCTGGATGCCCTCCCAAAACCTCATGCAGTCATGAGAGGGTGATTTTTGGAGGTGGTTGAATCTAAAGTTTGTGATTGATTTATTGTCTAGTGCTGGAATTATGGATGTGAGTGCTATACTCACTCTACAATGGGTAATCTACATATAACACAATGGACAGAGTCACCTCTCTCTCCTCCCCTTTTGCCATTTTTGTCCCCTTTGCTCTTGTTGCTTTTGATATCTTCTACTGCCACAAACTATTACCCTTTTGCTGCACCACCCAGCATTGGAGCCAGCTGATTATCGACTTAACTGTGAGGTAAATAAACCTTTCCTTTCTTAATCTTGGGCAATGAGTATTTTGTTTTGGCAACAAGAGAAAAGGAACCAAGACAGAATTTGGTACCAGAGAAGTAGTGTCATTGCTGTGACTATGCCTGACTATGTGGCTCAAGAGCCTTTGGGAATGGCTTGTGGGGAGAGTTTGCAAAGGTTCTGAGATGTTGCCTGAAAGAACAGCACTTGAATCCCTTAGGCTGTTCTACATGGGAGATTCTGATCAGAGCTCAGAAGACCAGAAAGCTGGTAGAAATTCTGCCAGTAAAGTCCAGGCTCGGGAGGCTTCTGCTGGGAAGAAGGACTGCATTGGTTGTTGGACTGTAGACAATGTGTGTTATGGCTTGGCAAAAAGTTTGTTGGTATTTTACTCATGTCCAGAGACTTTGCCTGATACTGAGATTAAGAGTGGCAGACTATTTAATCTCATAGAAGAAATTTCAAAGTAGTGTCTAATGTTGAGATGGTGGCATGGCTATTGTTGGGGGCTTTTAGTCAGATTTATGTTGAGAATCAAGAGCAAAAAGCCCAGCAGGATGATTTAAAATATTGTGAGCTTGCCCAGAAAGGTCCCATAAATTTGTGACCTACAAAGATGGAGCTGAGATGGAGCAGCTCCATTGCTGACAACAAACAAGAGAATATAAAATATACCCTGAGGGCATCACAAGAAGCAATAAGTCTTCATCCTGTGCAGCCTTAAAACTGAAAAAGAGAAAGAGACTTTACTTTGAGGAGGAATTTGCAGAGTTCCATGTTCCAGAATAGCTATGGCCATGCCATGTGCCAGAACAGTAGTGACCTAGAAAATCTATTCCTTGGAATTGGATTCAGAATGTTCAGCAATCCAGGCACTCAACCCCTACAGTCAAGAGATAAGGAATCCTAGCTACCGTTTCAGCTGGCAGCAAACTGTGGCATTATCCATGCAGCACTGATTTTAGGTTCATGCAGGATGCAAGAGTTATGAGGTCAAAAAGGCTTCCACCGAGATTTAAGAAGGCCTGGGAGGCCAGGAAGTTCACTCCAGAGAGGGAAATGTGTGAAACTGTGAATATAAAGCCAAAGGTGCAGTGGAGAACCCAGAAGTTTGGAAAAGCCAGGAACATGGATCATTTAACAAAACCTGTAAGGAATGACCAAAGTGGGCATAAGATAGAAACCATGAGAGCTACAACCACCAAAAGTGCCATAGGGGCAGAGTCACACAAGAATTTTGGAGCTCACAACTTGCCACAGATTGCCTCAGATGCTGCACATGGAACTGAAGGATTTAATGTTGCTCTCCTGGATTTTTCTTTGGTTCCATTCCTTGTATTCCCATTTGTAACTTTTGAAATGGAAATGTTTATCTCATGCCATTGAATGTTGGAATTGTTTAACTTTCTTTTCATTTGTGCAGAAATTCATAGCTGAGTGTTTGCCTTACATCTCAGAGGAGACTTGCGACTTGAACTTTTCAGCAATGCTGAAACTGTTAGGTCTTTGGCATCTCTTAGAGATGGACTAAAAATGTTTTGCATAAAGGGATCTGCAAGAGTCTCTGGGGACCCAGTAGCAGAATGTTATGGTTTGTGTCTGGATGTACACCCAAAACCTCATTCAGTCATGGGGAGTGCTTTTTTGAAGTGGTTGAATCTAGAGTTTGTGATTAATTCATTGTTTAGTGCTGGGATTATGAGTGCGAGTACTACACCCATCCTGTGGTGGGTAGCCTGCATACAATATAAGGAACACAGTCTTCTCTTCCACTCCTCCCTTTTTGCCCTTTTAGCTCTTGTTGCTTTTACTGTTTTTTGCCACCATGAACTGTTGCTCCTCTACCATGCCACCCTACCTTGGAGCCAGTTGATTATGGGCTGAAACCTCCATAAACATTTTTTTATCTTTAATTTTGGGCATTGAGTATTTTGTCTCAGCAATGAGAGGAAGTAACCAAAACAGCTATTTCTAGTGCTGGTCATCTCATGCCTGATGACTTGCAAATCATCACTGAACCATATTCTGCACTTGCAAACTTTCATTTTCATCTTTGAAATGTCATATTCTTTGACGTACTCTAGTCTAGATTGAGTTTGAGGACATAATACTAACTATAGGAGACACTTTATATATAGACATTCAATTCTGCAATATTTGTAACAAACAATTTAAAAATCTAAATTTACAATTGATGGAATGGCCTGATAAACTCATAAATTTTAAAATAACAATACAAAGATTTGAGGCTAATTTATCCAGTATATTGAATTTTTGATGGCTGGAAATTTATATGGTTTAAACTGGATTAGTACAATATTTCAAAAAAAAAAAGAAGACTCCTTAAACTTTCTAATACCCCATTTCCTGGAGGAAAATGAGAGTCTATTAAGATGGTTGTATAATTAACAAATAACTTAGATACTTATTTGACCTTAACCAAAACTAACGGCATTTTGTTTCTCCTAAGGTTTTCATTTTATATGCCTAATGGAAGTACTTAGCAAGGGAACTGATGAACACTGCCAGACAACTGCAGACAGCTGTGTGACGATCTTGAAGCTGCCTCTCAAAGAAGCTCACTGTGGAAGGATGTAGCTGTCACTCCCTGGGAAAACAGAAAGGAAGAATTTGACAAAGGAGGAAATCAGCTGTTGGACCAAAGAAGGATTTAAACACTGAAGAAATGCCAACCATGGAAGACAGTTGTTCTGCCATGCACAGTCCTGAGACTTGCTCTGTGACTACTTCTGTTGGCCTAGCAATTTGCTTAGCTCTTGCTATTTTGGGAAGGAATTTCCACAGAGCTGGCATATCTTCAGCCCCCAAGGTTTCCTCTGATTGACTGATCAACAGGTGTTGAAAAAGCCTGTGGCAGAAATATCACAGACCCAGTGTGCTCATTTGACTTTTGTAGCTGTGACTGTAGTTTCACTTGGGTGGACTATTTCGTAAAAAGCCCTTCTGCATAATGAAAAGTAAATAGATCATTTACAAGACTTATAGGTAATTACTATTCCATACGTTTAGCACATGCACTCAGTAATTGTATTATTTATGATTTATAATTGAATTAATGATTATACAACTGAAACCTAAATTGACTATGTTACAGAATAAAGTTATTAAAGGAATATTGCTGGTATTGTAATCTTAAAAATATATTAAGCAATCTCTTCTTATCTGTTTTTCAAATTTTAAGAAAAGCCATTAAAATGATAGTCATGGACAAAAAAATGAAAATGAAAAAGACATCTGTAAAGTGTTAGATTGTCATATACTTTAGAAATGCATATTGTTATACTATTTTTACATTAAATTTCATCTTCCTTCTTCCTTCACTACTTTTTTATTTATTGTTTCATGTATGTGATACTGGAGATTTTACCCCGGGCCTTCATACTGTACTACATCTCCAGCCCTTTTCCTAATTTAAAAAAAATTTATTTTGAGATATAGTCCTCTTAAGTCACTGAGTTCCCCAAACCAGGCTTGAACTTGTGACTGAACCATTAAAGCCTCCAGGATGCTGGGCTTATGGGCATGCAAATCACATTTGGGTTTAAATTTCATTTCTGGATTTTTTTCTTTAAAATATAGTAAGGCAAAAGAAACATATACACATGGTCAATAAACACATGTCCAATTGTCAATAAAAATGAAAAATCTAAATAAGACTAAAATTCTAATATTTATTACAACACATCTTCCTGTCACAGGGTAAAAATCATAGTCCTTATTTTCTTCATCTCCTACGTCATCTGCTGCCTTGCCTGCCTCTGTGACCTTCTGTTCTCCCACTGTGGCCCTGTCCTTTCTGCTTCAGCCAAATGGTTCTCTCTGTGACTCTGTGAACTGACATGGCTTTCTCCTACTCAGAGCTCTGGCATCTCCAGCCAGGCAAAGTTCTCTCCAAGAGAAGAGAATGGCAGGGCTTTTTGCTTCCTTCATATCTTTAATCAAGTCATCTTCTTAGTGGGACATTTCCTTCCTTCCCTTTTAGAAAACCTAACTTTGCTCTATCAATGTATCTCCCTTCCCTGTGTATTTTTCCTCTGACAGCTTCTTTAATAGAATGTAATTTTTACTTCTGTTATTGTTTATATTCTTCCCCAGAATGTAAACTCTGAAAAGAAAGAGTTCTTGTATTTTGTTTACTATGCTAAAGTCAGTGGGTAAAAAGTTTTGGGGACATTTTTAAAACATATACTTAAATACACTTTAAATACACTTGATAGAGATGTGTTCAGTGACTTTCATAATGAATGCTTAGAAAATATATTTCCATGCAAATGATTTGACATGACAGTTGCCACTCAGCACAAGGCTTTAGAGACTTGCCATATAATTTAAGGAAGCATATGCCACCCTGTACTCTAGTCGTGGTTCTCAGTATTTCCTGATAATAATAATAGCTGTATGCTATTGTTGTATACCTGAACTTTTGATAAAATCATTTAATCTTGTAATAATTTTGTGAGTTATTGTTCCCATTTTACAGATGAAGAATTGAGGCTAATTAACATATTCAATTCATTGCTGCAAATATACATTGGAACTCGTACTAGGCAATTTTTAAAAATTATATTTTAAAGATAAAAAAGGAAAATCAGAAAAATCAAGAAGCAAACAAACCTAAAAAATAACAAAAGCAAAACAACAACAACAACAACAAAAAACAATAGCTACATAGATTTTCAAAACAGATGATAGGCATTTAACAGTGGTTGTTATATTGCATATTATTATCTTCAAAATAGTTCCTTGAGGAGATGAACCACACATTATAGTCAGTGGAAGAGGTGATACAAAAAATATATAGCATTTAGACAAGTCATGAGCTAGAATTCATTGATGGTTGGAGGGAAGTAACGAAAGGATTCCGACTTTTAGACTTCCTACATGAGCAGTTAGAAAGAAATTACAGTGGCCCAATCCTGATTAGTAGTGTAAGAACAGTAGACTCAGAAGGAAATGGTGTAGCTGATATCAAGTCCCTCTAGGAAGAAGGGACTGATTTTAAGTCTCAAAGAATGTCAATAGATCAGTAAGTCAGGGACTAAACAATATTGTTCAGATTTGGCAATCAACATCATCATTAGTGGTTTGGCAGAGAGCTTCAGGGCAGAGTCTGGCTAATGGCAGACTGCACAAACCATCTCTAGGAGGCAAAGAAGTAAAGACAATGAATGTACAAGGCGGCATGCTGAATAGGGAGAGATAAAACAGAACAAGGGCTTGTTCTTTGATTGTTGTGTTAAAGATCCAAGTCACTATCACTGTAGTAGAGTGAGAGGTAAATGACAGTTACATTAAATTCCCATTGCAGCTTTAACAAATTACCACAAATGTGGAGTTTTAAAACATACAAATGTTTCCTTTTTAATTCTGGAGGTCAGGAGACTAAAATCAAGGTGTTGGCAAGCAATGTTACTTCTACATTACTTTCAAACAGGGGTGGGGGAGTTCCTGATTTTGGGCCTCCTTAAACTTCTAGGTGACACTGGCATTCCTTGGCTCCTGGCTATTCCTAGTTGGATGAGCCAGCAACACAACTTTTTTCCCTTTTGACCTTTTCTCTCTCTTATATGAATCCTTGAGGTTACAATACTTTTGGTTTTTCCCTGGATAATCCAAGAAAATCCCTGAAATCTTCAGTGAATCATGCATGCAAAATTTCTTTTGCTTTTAATGATAATACTAAGTGATTCTGGTAATTAGGACATCTGAGTCTTTGGGGGCCATTTATTTACTTACTATAGTCCACTTTCTACCCCTAAAATAGTCACATCAATTTCATATACCAAATACATTATCTGTCAAGTTTATTAAAAGATGGAACAAAAGATGATAATTTACATTAAGAACATGCAGGGACCATATAAGTACCAATCGAAGAAGAAATCAATGTTAAATTCTATGTACTTCGTGAACAGTAAAGAGGAACATGATCTCAAGCAGGGTTATCACTAAACTGCTAACCCTGAGAGGGACTTCTCTTTGTGAGGATAGAGAAGGAGAAGCTTACAGGCTGATACGTTTTTTTAAATAGTGTTTTTTGATTGGCCCCTGAGGGAGTAGATCAGAGAAGCAGCAGTTTGTGGCTTGCTGATGTGTCCCGTGTGTCCTCTGTACCTTGCTGACACGTCCTAGGAAGACTTCTTAAGACCTGCTGCTCTGCCCTCTCTCATCTACTGACGTGGCCTTGGGCGACTGCCCTCAGCCTGCCGATGTGTCCTGCATGACCCAAGTGAAATGAAACCTACATTTCTCTAAGATGGTGTCTGGGCTCATTGGAACTGGTGGTATCTCTGTCCTGGTGCTATCACTTTGGAGTGGAGCAATAACATTAACGTTTAAAAAACTTGTGTTGGACAGTTTAGTAGATACAGAGAATGCTGTACTTTAGCCATTGTCCTTGGTATTAAGTAAAGTTTGAAATCTTGGGTACAATTAACTAACTGTAAAATCATAAGAAAGTAATTTAACTTTACCCATAAAATGACAATGCTAGTCACACATACCTCATGGGACTTTGTGAAATTAATGTGACAATGCATGTTAAGAGTTTAGCTTGTTGTCTAGCATATAAATAAGCTCAATAAGTGCTTTTTGCAACAAGCCTAATTTTCTGCTGTTAGCAAATTTGTTCTTATGCCATAAAGATTCAGTAACAGATACAAATGCAATATGTACATGAGATGAAAACTTGAATTAATTATGAATTGAGTTTCAACTTTTTCATCACAGACAGATATAACTATTTTCAAGGAGAAATAAAGAAGAAGATAACCTAGTGTTGAACAATGGATGTACTTCCATAATAGAACAATTTGGTATTTCATTTTCTGAGAAAAAATTTTTGTCTTTGCTCTTTTGGGCTCTTTCCATTATGAACAGGTCATCAGAATCTTATATTATTGGAAGATCAAATTGCTGGCTTTCAGTACTCCTGTTTAACCCCAACTAGTGGTCTTTACAGGATATTATGGAATTAAGTGTCTGGAGCACTAAGGCAAAAACAGGCCAGAGTTAAAACTCAAACTGCAAAGAACAGGAGCAATGACCACTTGCCTTCTCATTTTAAATTCTTTGTGGCATGCTATTGGTATTACAAATGTACATTGCACAGAGATCCTGTTGAAAATATTTTAATAAATGAAGTACTTAAGCAGATGCTCAAAGCCCACACCCTCTTCAACTATTTTGAATGCAAAGCACCTCCCAGATGAAGGAAAGCTGTGCATGTCATCTGTAATTTCACAATGCCTGGCATCTTGAATTTACTTTCTAAGCCTCTTTAATTTCTTCATTCTTCTTCAGATTCCCAGGATGTGCTACCTTTGTTACTTCTACAGTCTCATCCTTGCATGCATCCACTATTGTCCTATTAAATTTCTCAGAGTGAAACAGTTGGTGGGATGTATAAACAGCAAGTAAATATATGAAAAAAATGTTTGGCATCACTGGTCATTCAAGAGATGCAAATCAAAACACTACTGCTACTCCATCTCACTCCAAAAAGAATGGAAATTATTAAGAAATCAACTAATAACAAATACTAAAATTAATAATATACTCTTTAATATATACTCTTCAATCTCCTTTATCAGAGTACTGTAGTTTTGTTTCCTTTGTTAGACTGATTCCTAAGTATATCATATTTGTTGATGTTATTGTGAAATGTATTATTTCCTTAGTTTCTCTCTTAGTGTGTTTGTTGTTTTTGTACAGAAATGCTACTGATTTTTGAATGTTGATTTTGTATCCAAGTATCTACTAAATTTTATTATTAAATCTTGAAGTCTTATGGTGGAGTTTTTGGGGTCTTCTATGTAGAGTATCATGTGATTCACAAATAATAATAATTAAACTTTTTTCTTTCCTATCCTTATTACTTTTATTTATTTTTCTTGTCTAATTGCTCTGGCTAATGTTTCCAGAACTATATCGATTACAAGAGTGACAGTGGAAATCTTTGTCTTGTTCCTGATTTTATAGTAAAAGCTTTCAGTTTTTGCCCATTTAGTATGATGTTGGCTGTTGATTTGTTTCAGATGGATTTTTATCAGATTGAGATTAAGCCATTTGTTCCAATTTTCTGTAGATTTTTTTTTTTTTTTTTTTTTTTTTACTGGGAACTGAAACCAGGACTTGTGCTTGCCAGGCAGACATGTGTGCTGCTGAGCTATAACCCCAGCCCTTCTGTAGGACTTTTACTATGAATGAGTGTTGGACTTTGTCAAATGGTTTTTCTAAATCTATTGAGATGGTCATGCGGTTTTTCCTTTTAGTTCTGCTGATATGGTGTTTTACATTTATTGATTTGCATATATTGAATCATCCCTGCATCCCTGGAATGAATCTTACTTGCTCATGGTGAATAATTTTCATGATGATTTGCTGCATTCTATTTGTCAGTATCTTATTGAGGATTTTTGCATCTGTGTTCATTAGGGAGATTCCTCTCTAGTTTTCTTTTGGAGGGCTTGAAATACTTCATTCCAAGCTCTCCTTGACTTGAGGGTTTGTGTTGAGAAGTTTGTTGTGATTTTTTTTTGAGTTTTGTTTTACAGGTGATTTGTTTCTTTTCTCTAATGGTATTTAATATTCTGTTATTGTGCTGAATTTGTGGAATCTTGATTATTATATGCATTGGTGTAAATTTATTTTGGTCTTGGCTATTTGGTGTTCTATATGCCTCACTTATTTGTATGTCAAATTCTTCATCCATATTTGAGAAGTTTTCTTCTATTACCTTTTTTTTTTTTTGTTAATGGCATTTGTGTTATCTCTGGTTTTCTCATTGAGTCTAGCCAATCTTATGTTGTTATTCTTTACTTTATCTTGAAGCTGTTGGATTTATTTTTCATAGTCTCTTCCTATTTTTAAGATATCTTTCTTTTTGTGGCTGCAAATTGCAATCCTTTCTTCCAGATCTGATATTCTATCTTCATCTTCATTTAATCTATTTTACTTTCATTGGAATTTTTAATATCCTGTATATCTGTTTGGATATGGTTCATGACTTACATTCCTTTATCATATTTAACATTCATGGTTTCTATCATTTTCCTGAGTGCCTCTATTTTTTAAAATCTGTGTCAACTCTACATTTGTTGGGCATGTCTTTCATGTTGATTTTTATTTCTTTTTTACCTAAGAGATTTTTTTTCCTATAGCCACATCCATTCATTTTTTTTTTTCACTTCTACTGATATCACTTCAGAATGTTCCAGTATGTGGATTCTGATTTCTTTTATTCCATTGTGCTCTGGTCTTGTCCTGGATGTGTGGAGTTCTGGGGTTGCATTTTGCTTCTACATTTTTGCCATTTTTCTATTTTCTACTTTGTTTTATTCTCTGTGTCGGTGCTTGTAGATTTTTCTATGGTACATATCTTTATCATTATTATTAAGGCTTCCCTAGGAAAGCCTTAGTGATGTTTTCTAGGTGTAGTTTGTTCTTGGTCTGTGTGTCTATCCCAGAACCTACCTTCCCAATTTATTAAGGATGAAAGATTACTATCTGTTTGGCTCAGCACCCTATTCTATGGTACTTGACTGCAATTAGACAGTTATAACAGTTTGTAATCTACAGTTATAACACAAAATCCAACACATACCAGCCACTTGTATGCAGTGAGTTTCCCCTTGTAGCTTGATTTTACCTGTTTGGGTGGTATTCAAGAGTGGTAGGGGACAAAACAGAGAGATGAGTGAGGAGAAATATAGTAGTAGCAAGGCTGTAAGCCTACTGATGAGCACCCAAGTTTTGAGAGGCTGGAAAAGAGTACAAAAGAGAGAGAATGAAAAGGAAACAAATCGAGTATTTTATTATTCAATAGTGAAGAATATTGAAGTGAACCAGAAAGAGAAAGAACAATATTCACTCATATGAAAGTATAAAATCAAGAAAGATAGTTGAGAGAAGAGACAAAGAAGATAAATATATCAAAACAAAAATAAAGATAAGAAACTTAAATATAAAACAATCCCCAGTAAGATTGAAAAAGGAAAACCAAACACAAAAAAGAAAAATAATAAAATTCTTGTTTTTCACAGTGCTTGGTAGTATCAAATTCAGATCCCAGAAATGTTCTTTGTAATCCTACCAGGTTTACAGTAGGATTTGTGCTGGGTAAGGGGCTGATATTGGCCCCTGCATGTAGGGGGCTGGGACTGGTCTTCACTGACAGTGTTTTGGATGTCTGCTTCTTCTTATTCTGTTTGTCTCTATGGAATTCTCCCTGTTGCTGTGGCACTTGTAGGTAGGGAAAGTCCTGGGTTGTTCCAAGAGCCATGGTATAATTGGCTCCTTCTGGACCTTGCACAACTTCTTCTGTTCTACATCCTTAGCTCCTCTTACTCACTGGTCATAGTGGGGGGAATGCCTTTGCTCCATTGCAGGCCAAGGCTTCTTGCTTACTTGTGCCACTGGGCCGATACTGCTCTGCTGGTCACAGGCCAGCGGGACATTTCCTGTTTTTTTTTTTTTTTTTATTTAGAGGTTAGACTGCTTTTGGCAGTCACTGGGGCAGTCTGGGTGATCCCAGTTCCTACCTCTCAGCAGAATTCCCCTGAGTCTGCTTCCCAGATGTCAGCAGTCCACTGTGATTGGATAGCTCTTCCCTCATTCCACCCCAGGACTTTGACAATGAAGCAAACCAGGATTGTTCTGGTGCTGGGGTTTGGCCTGAGCTCTTTGAAACAAAATGGTGGCCCCATCTACCAGCTTCTATTTCACATGTCTATGCACTGAAAGACAGCACTAGTTCACCTCAGTCACCAACTGCTGGCTCTGTGGGGCCCTGTAGGAAAGTATCCCACTGCTGCTGGGCTGCTCCTGCCAATATCATTACTTACGGATCTTTTTTTGAGCAAAAGTTTTCTTTAGAGTTTTTGCTTTGCTACCCCTCCCTGCCAGCTGTCTCACTTTTTATTTGGAAGTACAGAAGACATGGCCCTATGAATCCTAAACTTTTTGGCTCACTTCTAACTTCTCTTTCAAAATTCCTAGTCCTTTCTTTCGCAAGAGTTCCTTAAAGAGCATATGCAAAGAAATGAATGTTAACCTTCAGCATTTTCCAATCACCTTCCTGAGGGCATCAGACTCTTAGGTGTGAGATTATATTCCTCGTTTGCAGGAGGGTTTTTTCTTTACTTCACATGAGTTCATAGGCTTGAACACAGAAAGCCTTGCTTTTCACTGCTGGTTGCCTGTTCACCAGGCCCAGGATAATATGTTGCGGTTCCTGTCTAGAAGTACTCACATGTGTGGCTTTTGGGAGGTGATTGGATCATAGGGGTGTGATCCTTATCAATGGATTTGTCTACTGACAAGTTTATAGGTAAATATTTGGGAAGTGAAGTCGATTCAGAGGAGATGGGTTACTGGGAGTGTGGTCTGGAAGGATACATCTTCCTCCCCTGATTTCGTTTTCTGCTTCCACTTATATCATGGGCTGTTTTTCCTCTACAATGCCCCTTTGTCATGCCACTCTGCCTGGGAGACAGCTGATGGTAGACTGGTTGAAACTGTGAGCCAAAAGGAATCTTTTCTCCTTTAAGTTATGAGTGTTGAGTATTATGTTCCAGCAGTGAGAAAGTAAGACATCATATTTTGTTCATTTTTGCAATCCATATTGTCTTCACTTTTTATATCTCTAAAATGAGGAGAATATTCTAAATCTGTGATATTCTAAATCTTTCAACCTGTTTACTTCTATAAGCCAGAGTTCTCCCTATATAGTCAGAGATATAATTTATGTAAGAAATACAAAATTATATTTTTTTAATTTACTACCTGTCTTTGTTTGCTAAAGCTACATAACTGTTGCAGCAGAGAGACAAACGTGAAAAATTACCCACAGAGGCAGAAAGTGGGTACGTTGACCTAAAGGGGCAACTGAGTTAGCTTTATATACAGTTTTAGTTCCAAGCAGAAATGACAAGATTATATTGTCTCATTTGGTTTGGAGTCTAACTGGCACAGAGGGTACTTTCTGTCAGGGATGGAGGGCAGGCTGTAACCAATCATCTTACAATGGTTCAGGGTGAAGCAAAGTTGAGATTTTGTGATTTGGCCCATGAGGATATTATGCAAGAAACAACTGAGAACAGGGACTTACATTCTTCTTATAGCTAAGATGTTGACTGAGACCTAAGATGGTGTAAGATGATGTTAGTCTGGCTCATTCCTGTATCACAACAAAATGCCATAGATTATCTGATTTAAACAAGAGAAACTTACTTCTCGTAATTCCACAAGTTGAAGTCTAAGATTCTGGTTTATTCAGTTTCTAGTGAAGTCCCTCTTTCTGACTTGGAGATGACCACCTTCACACTTATAACCTCACATGAGAGAGAGAGAGAGAGAGAGAAAGAGAGAGAAAGAGAAACAGAGAGAAAAAAAATGAATGTATTTTCTGATGTCTATTTTATAAATATAACTAAACCTATCAGATGAAGACCTGACTTGCATGACTTGATTGAACTCTACTTAACTTCAAAAATTTCCACTGTTACTAGACTGAGTGAGGAAGTTTTTGAAGCTCAGATGAGCAATTTAACCCACCCTAAACATAGAATATGTGGAGGTTTGTTGACTACCTTCCCAGAAAAACATTCAGTAAGAAGCATAGAAGTGGTTTATGAGGCAGAATTTTAGTACATACTCAAGAGTAGAGTGTAGGTCTTTAGGAGAAAGGCATGCTACAGTTTGGAGTTGAGAATATTTATGTTTTTTGGAGGTAGAAAGCTGTGGAATTTGACAATCTATAGTCTCAGTCTTGGTTTAGTAAGTGCAGGAGCACAGCTCACCCACAAAAAGATAATGGTCTATTTTTAGGGGAAAGCTTATTTTATAGAAGAAATGTGGTCTATTTATAGGTGAAAGAGGACTGTTTGCAAGTGAAAAGGGACAACTAATGTGCATGTGAAAGAAAATTGTCAAGGTTTAGAAAACAGGGGAACAGAAAAAGTTTAAACTGGGCTTGTGTCCTGAGACTGTATTTTTTAGTTCAAAACTTGTAATTTTGCTTGTATCTTTTTTGCTTATTTTCAAAATTCCTTTTCTTTCTCACCATCTCCAAATGCCATCACATGAAGGTGTTGGGCACCAGTACATGAGTTTGGGGAAGAAATAATTAGTCTATCATTCTTGGATGCTATTTCTGGAGTCCTTATTTATTTTTTTTTAAAGACGACATTAATATACTTACTTCTTTCTTACCATTTTTTCTTTTTACTTATCAAACTGATTAGTTATTTTATATTACAATTATTTAAACTATTGCATTATGTTCTCTGAAAAAATTAAATTCTTTGATATTTATCTACATATTGAGTCTAAAAATTGAAAAACAACAAAAACACAATATTATTATTATTTATTATGGTATTCATTATGGAGTCAAGGTTTTGATCAGATCTAAATACTAGTCTAATGTTATTGAGTTCTGGGGTGCTGGAGAAGCTTTCCAGAGATGATTTTTAGGTTCTTCTTTTCTTGACCAATGAGTTGGTCAATGCAAGGGCAAAATGTAGTGAGGTTTTACATGTATCAAAAGTAATGAGGCAAGAGACTAGAGCATGGCAAATCTCATTGGGAAAATAGGCATAACCTGTTAATTACAAAACCCCAGGACACTGCACAGAGCAGGTTCGAAGCCCTGCATGAGCAGGTTTTGGATGAGATGGTCTATACCTGATGTCAGCCTAAGGAGTAGGAAATACAAGAATGATAGTTAACATGAAGCTTTTTGCTACTTTGGTCTCTCTTGCATAATGGCTTACTGTCACCTTGTAGAGTGTACTTGCTTTCCTACTTTTATCTTTGGTGCTTGTCTTGGCCAATTCTTTGCTAGGACAGAAAGAGTCTAGAAACCACCTCTTTAAGGTGACCGTGGTATTATAGACAGCCAAATTAGATAAAATTAATATACAGTCAGAAGGGAACTGGACTCTCAAGGAAGTCCATAAAAAGTGGAGACATCAGAATCATGGCTGGAGGTACACCTGAAGAAGGCAAGGCCTTGAGATTAAAATCACAATGGCCTTTACATACTTCTCTAAAGAAGCTTGATACTACACTGTATTTGGCACCTGTTATGGCTTGTGTCAAATGCCCTCCACCAAATCCTCATGTGGTCATGGGTGGTTTTCTGAGGTGTCTGGAACTAGAGTATGTGATGGAGGGATTAAGTATGTGGTCCCCTGCTGCTTGCCATTTTGCTCCTTTGCTGCCTTCTGCCTGCCATGAACTGTTTCTCCTCTGAGATGCCCCTCTGCTATGCCACCCTCTCTTGGAAACAGCTAATTATAGGCTAAAACCTCTATAAACTGTGAGCTAAATGAATCTTTCTTCAACTTTGGGTGTTAGGTATTTTGTGTTAGCAATGAAAAAAATTTAAGATGCTACCACCTATTCAATTAAGCACAGATATGCATGGATCACCAGAACACCTGGGCTCATCCTTTCCTTAAAATGTCTCTGTTTTAGAAATCATAGATAAGTCAAGATTAATGAAGTCATCCACATACCCTTGCTGTGTACCCCCCTTCTCTATTAGATCAGTAGTAGCTAATTTGCTCTACTAGTAAATTTATTGGTTGATACAGTTTGACCCACATTGTACCCATCCCATAATTTTGTACCTGCCTTGTGATTTTGCCTTATAAAATATTCTGGGAGAGATAATCTCACTGGAACCCTACTTTGAGATCCTCCTGTCTCCCAGGAGTTATAGCTATTCTCCTTTTGTATAGCCTTTTGTACTCTTAACCTCCTCATCCTTTGAAATTCATTCTTTGATTTCAGGAAGAACCTGCTAGGTGTCACATGTGCCAAGTTGAGACAGAGAGAGACCTTGTCTCAAAATAAAAATTTAAAAAAGAAGTATTGGGGATATAGCTTAGAACAAAGGCCTGGGTTAATCCTCAGTATTACAAAAAGATGTTACTTTTGTCAGTCCTATGTGCAAATACCCTTTAAAAAGCAGGTTACATATTAATGCAGTTTATTTTGGCAACAACTCTAGGGTAGATAATAATGTTATTCTGAATTTGCAGATGAGAGAAATTGAGCAAAAGAAGAGTAAGAACATTGTCTTAGGTGGCACTATTACAGACAGCTAAGTTAAGTAGAAATATTATAGGCCGTCAGATAGGGCTAGGCCCTCACAGGAATCAGTGCAGAGCTGTGGCTGGAGGAACATCTGTTGAGGCCAGGCCTCAAGATAAAGATGGAATGATCAAATGTACATGCCTCCCTAAAGGGCAAGCAATATACTATAATTGGTATCATCTGGTGCAATAAAGTCTAGATAGGCATCAGTCACCCTGGTTTGTGACCAGTACCCTCTCATTGATTTCTTCCTAATAGAGTCACTGTTCTTTCCATGTACACTTGCTATGTGACCTGTTTCCCCATCGGATTAATATTAACTAAGTGGCTATACTTGTTATTTTACTAGTTGATCATAATTTTGACCCACATTGTATCTACCTCATGATTATCCTCTATAAAACTTTGAGAAATCGGTTTGTTGGTAACCCACTTTTGTGCTCCCTTCTGTCTCTCAGGACCTTTCTCTTTCAATAAAGTTTTCCTATTCTTAATCTCTATTGTTCCTTAGAATTTATTCTTTGATGCTGGGGAACACAAACTTGGCATATATTCCATTTAGCAGGTTGAGAGTTACATTTGTTTTCCCTGTATCAACACAAGTAGTAAATTGAGGCATTAGGAATTCAACCCAGGCATGTTGACTCAGAGTACTTCCCTTCTCATTTCCATTATGTTGTAGCTAAAATATCTTTTCTTTCTGGCAGGTTTTAGATTTTTTTCTTTATCTTTGGAGCACTGAAATTTTACAAAGATGTGTGTAGCTGTAGATTTCTTGTTTTTCATTAAACTTTGTTATCAGAGAACCATGTACTCTTGCCAGTGGCAAGTTAACTACTTTGCTTATGAATAGGTGGCTAGCAAGGGTAGAGACCAAGGTAGTGCCAGGGTGGTCAACTGCACTGATAAGAATTAAAATATGAACAGGCTGTGGAACTAAGGTTTTGTTTCTTGGAGAAATGCAATCCCTGTCTATATGCAGAGGAATTTTCAAATGCAAAAGAACTGTTTTTTTTTTTTTTAAATTTTATTTTAAAAAGAGTATAACTAAACATAACAAAACAGCACAAAGCAGATCAGAAGAAAACAATGTAAGTAGCACAGATTTCAAAGCAAGACAACAAGAGATCATCACTGGCTATCATATTGTCTCTTGTTTTTTTCTAAATAGTTGTCCATATCTTCACATACAATGAATCCATACACAACAAAATAGTATTAAACTGATCAGAAACTCTGTACATTGAGTTGAGAGAGCCTAAGTTTCAATTAGCATTTTAAACCCATCAAGCCACTTGTAATAGGTGACCACTGGACATCTGAGCAAATTCCTGTGCTTTGTTTATCCATAAAAAGTCCTGGACAGAGGGTTCATGTGGAAAATTTCTCAGGACTCTCCCAACCAGGTGCTATTTTCCTTTTTATATGTCTAAAAAAACCCTCTTCCTTTTTGCGTGTGACTTCATTTTTTAACTGAGTGAGGCAACCACTTGGTTTGTACTTAGATAGTTGCTTCACTCATAACTTTCTCTAACCCTGAACTAATTTTGAATTATACTTTTCTCATGTTTTTATATTCTATTACTTTTACCACACACTCTGGTCTCCCAGTGAATTCCTCCTAGGTTTCCTAGGAAATGTATTATAGACTTTGATCAATCTTTCATGTGTCTCAAAACTGTATTTCTCTCATTTCTACATCATTGTCCAATTTTGACATACTCTGTAAGTTCCTAATTGTCTTTTAGGTTACCAAATTGTGATTCTGCTTATTTTTCAGCAAATATTTGTAACTGGAATACTTTTACTAATTTTCAAGAACAGTTTCTTGTTCATGCAGTTTTTCCCAATATCACATACATTTTAATGTGAATTAAATATTTTCTTGGTTTTATTATAATGCTATTTGAAAGTTATAAAGTTCTCTTCTGGCCTTTAAATCATCTTTGTGTTTTTAGAAAATAGATTTTTTTCAGTTTATTTATTTTGTTTCTCCTAATTTGTGGTCATTTTCTATGTGATCATTATTTTGATTCTGATGCCCCTTATTTTACATTCACATTATAATTTTTTTTTAAATAGAGTGTTAGTAACAAAGCTGATTGGTGTTCCCTAATTTTCTTCTTCCTTAAATGAGAGTGAAGTTTAATTATACCTTCCCAATGTTGTTTAGAGTGAAGTATTCTAGACAAATGCTCCTGTATGTTATTTGTTTGGATTGCCATCCTGTGGACATAATTTCAAAGTCCCCAGAAAAGATTATTCTAACTCTACTAGATACCTTTAGAAGCTACTGCATAAGATTTACCTCTCAATTATCTCACTGTGGAGAGAGAACTTGGTTATTTATACATGGAATCCCATCATTGATTCTTTAAGTGTGCAAATGTGAGTAGCTAAGCCCCCAAGATTTCTGGAAGGGAATGAAGACCTATATCAGAGTATGTGTCAGTCTCCAGTGAGTTTGAATTGCTGCCCTATTTAGCAAAGAAGAAATCTGTTGAAATCAAATTATCATCAAATTGTTGGTTAGTTTTCAGGAAGAGTGGTACCATATAAAAGCTCTGAGTAGTTCTGATATTCAATGACAGTAATGACTTCCATTTGGTGGAAGGGGCATGTGCTATGGGGCACCTGTACAGCTTCCTTCACTGTCACCATGACTACTCATGGTCCATTGTGTGAGTTCCAGGAGATCGAAGACCAAGATTGGCTGATATTAAGCTTTGCATCATCCTGTCTGTCTAGTTGTTTAAGCTCCTGAATAAGGGTGATCTCTTGTGGGATTGGATTGAGGGCACTGACACTGACAAAACTGGTGCCTAAGGGCCAGGGATTTAGCTCAGTGGCATAAGTGCCTTCATGGCAAGCACAAGGTTGTGAGTTGGATCCCCGGTACCAAAAAAAGAAACAAGTAAAAGCTGGTACCTATGCCTACAAGTCAAGTCATGTCATTTTTTCCTCGGATAATTTCTCTCAAAGTTTTCAATCTTGCTTGCTTTCTGCTCCTGATGAATGAGTTAAATTATTTGCTACTAACCAGGAGGATGTGTGTATGATGATAACATCTTTCCATTTCCCCCCATGTATCAGGTTGATGACCAGAAGTACTATAGTATCTGCTTTCTGGGAGGATTTCCATTTCATGCTGCCTATTAGAGTTATGACTGTTTAGATTTGTGGTGGAACAGTAGCTCACTTTGGTTTGCCACAATATATCCTGAGACAAGAACCAGTCAGGCTTTCCCCTTCTGTTAATTGGGTGTCATGTGAGACCCTAGATATGAGCAGAGAGAAGAAACAGAACAACAGAAGGGAGTGAACGTAATATCTGATTGCAAAATCCACTAATTCTCACTGGGTTTTCTTGACCATGACCTTTAATGTACTGCTTTCTTCTTTCAGTAAACATTGCTGAGCTTGCCTGACTTTGTGATTTGCAAAGTCTGACAAAACTAAACTTTTCCTACTGTAACTGCAATTGCATAGTCACTTACTATTATATAGTAAAATCTCAGTTGCTACTGAGGAACAATTTGCACAGAAAGAAGAAATTAATGGATAAGGGAAACTTCCTTCTTTATGGTATTTCCTAAACCCAATGTTTCTTGGCAACTCTTCATCAAAATTTTTAGCTTTCTCTTAATGATCAAAGTCCTGAACCTGTGCCCTTATACCTTTATGATCATGGCATCTCTGCTCAATGCTCCCGTAGTTTTTTGATCTACCCCTATCAGATGGTTTGGTATTTATATGATAGTGACTGATTTGCTTCCCTTTAATACCTATGCTTTTTTTTTTGCTTATTTTGTAACAAGCATGACATCTATTAAAAAGCAGGTGTTTCATTTATATGTTAGGGAGATAAAAAATTAGAGTGTTTAAAGAAGAAAGGCCAAATCTAGCTTCTTTCAATGCTTCCCCAGTCATACCAGCCTACAATGATTTCTTTTACCATGAATTGATAAGGAATTTCCTCAATTATCTTCATAACTGACAGGCCCACACATTTAAATTCTGTTCCTGAATTCTGGCCTCCTTTCACAGTGTTCTATCACAAACTCAGTTATCCATTCTGTTGTCCCAGCTGAGATCCAATGAGTCTTCCTTGAAAGCAGCAACTTTTTTTCTCCTTCCCCAGGTGGAATCTATTACCATGTCATGCCAAAGTTTCCTTAAAGCTGCCCCTCCAATAAATCTGTATCTCTGCAGTTCTAAGAATCACCACGTTAACTCCAACCACCCCATCTATCTCTAAGATTACTTCCACAGCTTCATCTATGTACTTCCCCTTCCAATCTTGCCTGTGCTAAAGCCAGAGAAATGTTTTCCAGAAGGAAGTATCAACCAGCTTAAAACCCATCAGTGGCTTGCACATCCATTGTCTTTGTGTGGACTTAAATTTTCATTTTCTTTGCATATGTACCTATGGTTGAAATGATGTCATAGAGTAGATGAATGTTTTGATTTATTTTTAAGAACATTTGTTAAAACTTTTCCCAAGGTAATTGTGCCACTTTATCCTTCTTTTTCCTACCATGAATAAAAGTTCTAGTGTTGCTTTATATACTTATAGTCATTTGTTTTGGTCTGTCTAGACATTTTGGTGTGTGTGCAGTATTATGTTACTGTGGTTTTAACTAATGGCTAAAATATGCACATTTTTAACATACTTATCCATCCATATATCTTCACTTGTGAAGCATCTGCCCAAATATTATGACAATTTCTAAATTGGATTCTTTATCTTTTTATACAACTACCACTAGAAAGAAAGTAATAGAGACATTTTACTTGAGTTCTTTGGTTTATGTAAGCTCTGTCTTTATTTTTAGACACTTTTCTTATCTGGTTACTTCTTGGCCCCTATTTTTGTCGTCCACCTCTTTATCACAATGAGAAACCCTTGTTCACATCAGATTCTTCTCATTTTCAAGTGGTCTGAACAAGATATTTTCCATTAACCTGAAAATCTTTATATAACATTTTCCCTAATGGGATGATAATGTAGAGCCCTTAAGGGATCTCATTTTAGGCCCTGACTAGTGAGTGTGGGATGATTTATTAATCCTTGTTCCTTTGTTCTCCTCTATTTTGATACTATTTCTATGACCAGGTCTCTTAGATTGTAGCTGCCTTGCAAAAGTATAGTGGCTTGAGCCAATAGCTGTTTTTTTTCGCATTGCGTTATCTTCAAAACTCCACTTCATTGATCATTCTAAAATACAACTACGATCTTCTCTCTTTTACTCAGAAGCCTTCTATGTTTCTTCAAAGGAAGTGTTATGGTTTGTGTCTAGGAGTTGCTCCAAAACATCGTGCAGTGACAGGTGGGGATTTTTCAGAGGTGGCTGGATCTAGTGTGTAATACTGGGATTAGTTCATGATGCAATGCAAGGATCAAGGGCACTAGAATTAAGAGTGTGAGTGGTACCTTCCATAAGGACCCTGGATAAGATATAAAGGATAAAAGGAGCTGTGGTCATCCCTTGCTTGTCTTGCTACCTTCTACTCATCATGAACTGTTTCTCCTCTATGATGCCTGTCTGCCATGCCACTCTGCCTTGAAACCAGAAGACTGTGGATTGAAACCTCCTCAGACTGTAAGGTAAATAAGCCTTTTCTCCTTTAACTTTGGGTGATGGGTAGTTTGTCTCAGCAATAAGAATATTAAATAACAGGAAGCGAGTAAGTTTTAAATTTCTTAGCTTGGCACTTAGCATCTTTATTAACTTAGCCTTACTCTCTTTTCCATTCAAACTTTGAATGTATTGTTCCAAGGACATTTCACCCCACATGCCAAACTCTAGATTCCCAGATATTATTCACCATCCATGTCTCTGGATCATGTCTTCCTATAATCTCTCCATGTGAAGGTAGTCTTCTTTTCCTGATAAGACATAAGTTATTATTTATACTTTCTATTATACTAACTGTGGTCAGTTAGCCATTATAGTTTTTTGTTTGTATGCCTATTTTTCTTCTTAGATTTGCAAATTCTTTGATAAAAACTTTGCATTTTTTCATTCCTGGATTATTTTACAGCTAGCTTATATAATGCCATGCATAAGAAAGCTGGTAGGTAAATACTTATAAAATAACAATTGCCAATTTATCTTGAATATTGATATGGCAAGCACTGCTATGTTCCTCTTATAACTTTCAGACTATCTTTATAATAAATGCATTGGGCGAGAAAAGTGGGTAACGGGGGGGATCGTATAACTCTGATTAGTCATTGTTGGGCAAGGATACAAATTCAGATGGTCTGACTCCAAAACCTAATACACCACTGTGCTGAACAATTTGTGGACTGAGGTGAACATTTGGATGAAGGATTGAATAGGAATGACCTCACAGACTTTGGGCTGTGATGACTGAGGTATGTAAAACCCAGTCAAAGGGATTCTGTCTTGAGGAAGTTTTCAAATAGAATTTATTTTATACTGTTTCTCTGCTTCTAACTACTCATACCAAATGTTATGAACTACATTTATGTCTCTCATGCTTCACTCTGCCCCTGACTCTACATCTGAAGTATATATATATATATATATATATATATATATATATAATATCATTTTTTAAGCCTTCCAAAGATATCCTTACATATTCATGACAGCATTCGTGGAAGCTTCTAATTAAATAGCATTTCATTTTTCTGTGATTTTCTGTGCTTAGAGTGGCTCAAGACAGGTTGTCTTTATGCAGTTGTGAGTACAGTGGCTTGGAATCACTGGTTTTGTCACATGTTTTCCTCTAGTCTCAGTAGCTATTAATGGAGTAACTGGAAAGCAACAGAGCCAGTACAGTGTGCTCTGACCCTGTGTGACTTCCGCATGGCTCTCCTGCTGCATCGCTCCCTTACAGCTTTGCCCTTTTACCTTTTATGATTTTATGCCTGGCAGTAGATACAGAGATATACTTTTAAAAAATGATTAGAGAATTTTGGTTAAATTTATGAGCTGTACATTTACATAATTTCTTTTTGCTTTTTCTATTTTCATTTATTTTATTTTTAAGAAAATAAAACCAAACAAAATAAAACAAAATAGAGTCAATCAAAAACAAAGCAATGAACATGGCACAAGACTTCAAAACAAGACAAAAGGAAATAAATAATGGCTACTGTAGTACCTCTTGTTATCAACTGCCTATACCATTAGGCATAATAATATCAAACAAAACAGACAGAGTAAAACTAATAAAAACAAAACAATGGAAGCAATATAGACTTCAAAACAAGATAATAGGAAAACGACAGTGGCTACCACAATGCCTCTTGCTATCTTCAAAGTAGTTGTCTATACCATCAGACATAATACAATCAAACAAAACAAAGTAGAATAAAATCAATCAAAACAAAACAATGAAAGCAATACAGGGCTTCAAAAAAAGATAGTAGGAAATCAATGATGGCAACCATAATATATTTTCTTACCTTTGAAATAGCTGTCCATGCCATCCAATATTTTTTTAAAATTTTATTTAAAGAGAAAAAAAAAGCAATACAGAAAAAAGGGTAGAAGCAATACAAAACCTCAAAAAA
>PVJX010010637.1:0-40349 GCA_004027295.1 Dolichotis patagonum
GCCCCCCAGAGAGGCGTGGAGCTCCTTGTTCTCCCCGCACCCCACGTCAACTGCATGGTGCAGGTCCTGATGCACCAGGGTCTCTCTCCTCTGGGCTGCTGAAAGTCTGCTACACTCTCAGCCGCCCCCCAGAGAGGTGTGGAGCTCCTTGTTCTCCCGGCACCCCGAGTCAACCACATGTTGCAGGTCCCGAGGCGCCCGGGTCTCTCCCCTGCAGGCCCCCTAAAGTCCGCCATACTCACCTGCTATTCCTTTCTGATGAATTGACCATTCCATTTCCAAAGTTCTGAAACGGCCAACAGACCACAGAAAGAATTCTCTTTAGGCTCCTGTTTGAAACCAGCAGCTACAGCGATCTGCTGGCCTTGCTTCAGGGCCACAGTCTTTTTTTTTTCATACTGGGGATTGAACTCACCACCACGTGCTTGCAAGCAGGCGCTTATGCTGCTGAGCTAAATCCCCGACCTGTTGCTTTTTTTTTTTTTTTTGGTACTGGAAATTGAACTCACAACCACCTCACGCTTGCCAGGCAAGTGCTGTACCACTGAGCTATATACCTGGACCAAGACCTTGTCTTCAATAACAAAAAAATATCTGTATGTGTTTACAATATTTGTGAAGCATACAGGAAAAAAAATCACATACATGTGCCACCTGAACTCAATGTATGCTAGCATTTGGTACATTTTCTTTTTATTATTGATGAGAGGAGTTGAGACAGGGTTTTGCTATGCAGCCCACATTGGCCTCAATCACACTATGTGTTAAGAGTCTTCTGGGGCTGGAGATTTAGCTCAGTGGCTTAAGTGCCTGCCTGCCAAGCATGAGGTCGTGAGTTCGATCCCCGGTACCAAAAAAACAAAAAAAAAACAAAAAAAAGAGTTTTCTGGTGCAATAGAGAAGTGACAAGTAAAAAAGAAAAGAACAGGTTTATTGAGGACATGGAAAGGAACACACAACCCATGGCAACTGGGCTGTCTCCTTTGACCCGATACAGAGAGGCAGATGGTTATATGGCCTCTGATTGGAAGTGGCGCATGGGGCAGATATTGATGATGTGTGAGGAACTGATTGGAATTTTCTTTGCCCAAACAGGAAAGGGAGTTGCAATTAGGGCTGAAGAAGAAGGAGGAAGTGGTAAGCATTCCTGTTTTGGCCTTCCACCATGTTAGATCACCACTATAATTATATAGTAATTTATACTAGGGTAAAAACCTTTCTCTGTGTAACGCAGGCTCACCTCAAACTCACAGCAATCCTTCTGCCTAAGCCTTCTGAGTGCTGGGATTACAGGGGTGGGCCACCATTTGCAGCCCATCATTTTTTTTCTTTGTACCAGGAATTGAGCTCAGGGCCTTGTGTTTGCCAGGCAGGTGCTGTGCCGCTGAGAATCCACAGTCCCACAAATTTTTTTAATAGACTTCCTCTTTCTTGGGTGTGGTGATGTACACAGCTGAGACCCTGTCTCAAAAAAACAAAAACAGGCCAGGGATTTAGCTCAGCAGCATAAGTGCCTACCTGGAAAGCATGAGGTTGTGAGTTCAATCTCTGGTACTAAATAAATAAATAAAAATATTAGTGACTGACATCAAAAAGTTAAAAAAAAAAACAAAAAAAAAATTTTCTTTTTCTCCCCTCTCTCATTTACCCTCCTTGCTTCCTTTTTTCTTTCTCCCTTTGGGGAGGAGGGCTGGGTTTGGATCCAGCCCCTCACTCATGCTTGCTGAGTAGTCTGTCACCAAGCTACACTTTTAGCTGCTGCTTCTCTTTCCCTCAGTCACTTCACAGTTAGGGTACCCTGATGACTCTCACTTAGGTACTTAGCAAACCATCAAAACATGAGGACTCCTGCATAACCACAGCCTACCTAAAAATAACTTCCTAACATCTAATACCTTTTCCAAATATCAGATTTCCTTTTTTTTTTTTTTTTTTTTTTTTTTGCCTTTTTGAGATAGAGTTTCGCTGTGCAGTTCAGGCTGGCCTTGAACTCCCTTTGTAGCTAAGGCTGGCCTGGAACTCATGGTGATCCTCCTGCCTCTGCCTCCAGAGTGCTGGGGTTACAGGTGTGTGCCACCACGCCCAGCTCAAAAACATTTTAAAGACATTTGCATTTGAAAAAGGCTGGGCTCAAATACATTTTAAAAACATTTAAATTTGGAAAAGGCTGGGCGTGGTGATGTACACCTTAACCCCAGCACTACAGAGGCTGAAGCAGGAGAATCACCCATGAGTTTGAGGCTAGCCTAGGCTACAAAGTGAGCTCTAGGCCAGCCTGAACTACAATGTGAGACCCTGTCTCAAAAAGACAATAAATAAATAAACAAATAAATAGACAAAACAACAACAATAACAACAACAGTATTTGGTAGATGGATGATACATTGATCCTTATATCTTATTTATTTATTCTTGTGATGGGAGCTTGTTACATTAACCAAATTGCCCTTTCAACTCAGAATCCTCCTGCCTCAGTCTCCCAAACAGCTGGAATCACAGGTGCATACCACTGCACCTAGTGTTTATATCTCATCTCATAATCTAGTATGTGCCCTTCCTCAAGCTTTCTATAGCACCTAACCCCTCCCCCACCCCATACTGCAAATTAAACTCAGGGTGTTTGCATTGGGCTAGTCCACAGCTCTTTGTATTCTTTTGAGACAGAGTCTCACTAAATAGTTACATTGCCCAAACTGGGCTTGAGCTCCAAATCCTCCTGCCTCAGCTGCACAGAATGCTGGGATGATAGGTATGCACAGCTACATGCTCAGTAACGTTTAATTTTTGAAATGAGTGCACCAGGTATTCTGAGAATACCTTATGTTCTTTATATTTTTTAGTACTCACAACCTTGCACCTGATAGGCAGGCGCTGTACTGCTGGCCTATGTCCCTGGTCTGAATAATTTATGTCCTGCAGTGGGCTGATTCTTCCTCATAGTATCATTTAATCTTACTTTTGCTACTGTTGTTTTGAGACAGGGTCTTGTTATGTATTCCAAGCTGGCCCTGAAACTCACTATGTATCCCAGGTTGGCATTGAACTCTTGGCAATCCTCTTGCTCAGCCCTCCAAGTGCTGGGATCACATTGGCACATGCCTGACTTGGGTTAAAGTCTTTGGCAAGAATGCTTCTTATGTAAAAGAGGTGCTTGTGGTGTAGTATGTGAGGTTTTAAAGAACTCTTGAGAATATGTCCAAAGAATATGTCATGCTCGTAGTCAGACGTACATGTGGTAAGAAATTATGGAAAAAGGGTTGGGGATGTAGCTCAGTGATAAATCACTTGCTTAGCAAGTGCCTCCTGCCATGTGAGGCCTTGGGTTCAATCCCTAGTACCACAGCAGGGGGAAAAATTGAAAGCCACGTATGGTGGCACATACATGTAATCCTAAAACTCAGGAGGCTGAGGCAGGAGGATTGCTATGAGTTCAAGGTCAGACTGGAATACATAGCAAGACCTTGTCTCTCAAAAACAGACAATCTGAAAAAAAGCAGAAAAAAAATGAATACTGCAAGGGTCATCATGGAGAAGATGAGACCTGAAGCCTTTGTAAGAACAAAGGTAGTAAGAAAACACTTACTTTGTAAGAACAAAGGTAGTAAGAAAACACTTACTTATGCAGCCCATGCCAGGGATCCCAGCTCCTTGGGAAACCAAAGAAGGAGGATTATAAATTCAAAGCCAGCCTGGGTGATTAGGAAGACTCTGTCTCAGAATAAAAATGGGTTGAGGATATAGTTCACTGGTAGAGTGTCTCTGGGTTTGATTCTCAATACAGAAACCAAAAACAATCTCAGGAAATCTGAGGAGGACAATTCTAGGGAGATGGGCCAGTGCCTAGACAGAAACAACACGATGATTACTTAGCCAATTGTGGGACCACAGGCCTGTAATCCGAACACTCTGGCAGGCGAGGATGATGGAGAGCTCAAACTGACCTGGGAAACTTAGTGAAACTGTAACAAAAAAAACTATTTGGTATGTAGCTCAGAGTGATGGACCTAGGTTCAATACTCTGTACTACTTTAGTTTGTTGTTGCTATTTGTTTGAGACATAGTTTTTCTATGTAGCGCTATGTAGTTCAGACTGGACTTAACACCATGTAGCTCAAACTGGCCCAACACTCATGGTAACCTTCCTGCCTCAGCCTCCCAAGGGCTAGGATTATAGGCATGCACCCCATATCCAGTCCCTGTACCCTATACTACAGAGAGAGAGAGAGAGAGAGAGAGAGAGAGAGACAGACAGACAGAGACAGAAAGAGACACAGAAAGAAAGGGACAGAGACAGAGAGAGACAGAGATTGACTACCATTTTAGGCCTGAAAATTGACAAAAGCTCTGCCCTCTTCTCACCCACCCATCTGCCCCCAAAACCCTGGGTCCCTCACCTAGAGAGTCAATTAGTAATGGATCTGGAGTTAACAACAAGCACTCTGGGGACTGATTCTGCAGCCCTGCCCAGGGGACATCAGGGAATTTGGGACTATGCTGGACCCTGGATATCAAGGTCATCCAGGGACTGAAACCAAGATGGAGGACCCCAATTCCTTCTGCCTCCCAAGTTTGTGGCAATGAGAGGTCAGAAACATTCTTGGAAGCCAGGCATGGTGACACATGCTTGTAACACTAGTACTCTAGGAAGCTGAGGCATGAAGATGGCAAGTTTGAGCCCAGCCTGTACAACTTGGCAAAATCCTATCTCAAAATAAAAGGGGTTGGGGTATGGTTCAGTGAGATCTTGGGTTCAATTCCCCATACCACAAAAATAGTAAATAAATAAATAAAATAAAAAGCTGGGAGTGGCACACACTTGTAATCCCAGCACTTCGGAGGCTGAGGCAGGGGGATTTCAGTCTGTTTAAGGGCAGCCTGGGCTACAAAGTAAGGTTAAGGCCAGCCAAAACTGCATAGTGATGCCCTGTCTCAAGAAACTAACTAACCAACCAACCAACCAACAAACTGAAAAACCGAAAGAACAACAACACAGCACTCCTGGAACAGCCTACCTTTAGGCCTACCTGATCCCCTGCCTCACACTCCTCACTCTCCACCCTTCAGCCGTGCTGGTCTCCTTTGATTTCTCCACACAGAAGTCTTGCCCTGTTAGCCTGGACCTCTCAGTTCTGTGCAATGGGTCTTCAGCGTGCCAATTCCCTGTCTTGTGTCAGAGGTAGTTCCTAGTGAAGTTCTGAGCAGATTCTGGCTCAGAGGACCTGATTTATTCTTGGGCTTTAAAAAATTAATAGGCTGGGGATTTAGCTCAGTGGCATAAGCACCTGCCTGGCAAGTGTAACGTCGTGAGTTCAATCCTGGTACCTAATGATAATAATAATAATAATAATAATAATAACAATTTTTAAAAGAAGGGCCCTGCTATGTAGTTGAGGCTTTCTGAAGTCACTATGTAGCCCATGCTGCTCTTAAACTCACAATCTTCCTGCTTCAACCTCCCAAAAACTGGGATTCGGCATGTGCCACTGGACTCTGTTAGATCAAATGAAGTGATTGTGGGGTAGGAAGATTCAAAAGGCATGTGGGGCACCCACTGACAAGCAGTACACATTCCAGTAAGGGAAAAGAGATAAAGTAACCTGAACTTCTGGACAAATGTGGAGGGATTGGTTGTGGCGGGCAAATTATCCCTAGTCATTAAAAATGGGGAAAAAATTTAAAAATAAAAATATAAAATAAAAATGGGACCAGAAAAAAGGGGAGGGGAGCAGAAACTTCTTCCCCCAAATAATTAAGTAGGCAGTAATACTACCGTAGTCTTGTTTTCCAGACAAGGAATTTGAAGTTCATCAAAGCAGAACAATGGTGTGCAAGTGATTCAGTTCGAAATCTGCTAAAGTACTATGCTGGATCTGGGAAGAGAGGGGCACAGGAACCTAGAGGGGCACAGAAGCCAAAGAGAAGCTAGGGATTTAGCATAACGACAAACCGTCCTGGTGCCCTGCAGAGGGGCACTGGGCGGCTGGCTCCACCTCGCAGGCCATCACCTCTGTGCACGTGGCCCACAAGGCAGCCGCCCTGAGGCCAGCGCGGAGCCGTCAGCGATGGGCCACACGTGGAACTGCGGCCCTGGGAGAGCGACTCTAATTGGCCGGAGAGGTCACATGACCAACGCGGGCCAATCAGCGGCGGCCGGGCCGTCACCTTGCGAGCGCCCCTGTGGAGCTGCAGTGCTTCGCAGGCAATTTTTGCTCACTGGGCCGGGCCAACGAAGGGCTCCAATCCTCGTTAAAGTCCCAGGTGCCCCAGATCCAGCTCGCGCTTGCTCTTCTAGTGCTCTGCGAGGCAGATGAGGAGAATTGGAATGGCTCTCCAGCCCTCCGAGTTCCACCCTAGTGTTTCCTCTTTTGTTTGTGTGCGACTGTTCTCTCTAGCCCTTCCCCTTCAGAGCTCCAGCCATTCCCTGTCTTCCTGCTCCTTCCTGACAGCCTGCGAAGAGGGATTATATGGCCTGCTAAATTGTTCATTTCCCTAGCTCAAGTTTGCTGACTTCCTGCCTCAGCTTCCCATAGTGCTGGCATTTCAGACAAGTGCCACCACTTCTGGATTCTTCTAAGAGGAAAATCTTAACTTCTCTGCTTGTCCTTGCTTCCACAGCCCTCATCTCCCACTGCATCCCACTGTAATCTGGTTTCACTCTCTAATTGTGATACCCAGGCAAATCTGGTGGCATTTCGAGATCTTTGCTGCTTCACTTGCAGCAGCACTTAACTCTGCACCTTTGGGAGCATCGTGTTCCTGCCCGGGGCATGTCCCGTGTTCATGTCCCGGGCTTGCCTCCGCTTTCTCCTGCCCAGCAAACAAGTGTCCCAGTGCCCCACCCCAGAGATCACAGGGGTCTCATCTGTCACTGCATCCCCTAAGTGGCAGCAATGCTTGAGCCTTAGACTCTAGCCCAGATTTGTCACACAGCTCCGCTATCTGGATGTGTCAAGTATTTCTGGCTCAATGTATGAAAGAAGGCTGGGGATGTAGCTTAGTGTGAAAGCCCAGATTCAGACCCTAATACTGCAAAGGAAAACAATGGAAATAATTTAGTCAATAAATACGTACTAGGGGTTGGGGGCTGGGGGTGTAGCTAGTGGTAGAATAGCTGTCTAGCAAGTGTAAGTCCCTGGGTTTGATCCCTAGCACCACAAAAAATATGTGCTGTATATATTAGACTGAGTGTAGTTCAGTGGCAGAGTGCTTGTCTAGTATACTCTAGTCAAGGGCCTGGATTCCAGCCCTACAATTACCAAATTAGCAGCATAAGCACCTGCCTGTCAAGCGCCAGGTCGTGAGTTTGATTCCCAGTACCAAAAAAAAAAAAAAAAAAAAAAAAAAAAAAGTGTGCTTATTTTATTTTTTAATTTTTTTTTGTCTTTTTGAGACAGGGTTTAGCTATTTAGTTCAATTTTGAGACAGTTTTAGCTATTCAACTCAAACTGGTCTTGAACTCACTTTGTAGCCGAGGCTGGCCTTGACCTCACAGGGATCCTCCTTCCTTAGCCTCCAGAGTGCTGGAATTACAGGTATGCATCATCACGCCTAGCAAAAGTGTGCTTATTTAGAAAGAAAGAAAGAAAGAAAGAAAGAAAGAAAGGAAAGAAAGGAAAGAAAGAAAGAAAAAGAAAAGAAAAGAAAAGAATATTTGTGGTATTGGAATGGAGCCCAGAGCTTCACTCTGAGCTATATCTCTAGCCCTTTTTTTTTTATTGTTGTTTGTTTTGTTTTTTTAAGAGTCTCTCAGGTTGGGGATTTAGCTCGGCAGCATAAGCACCTGCCTTGCAAGTACGCAGTTGTGTGTTCGATCCCCAGTACCAAAAAAAAAAAAAAAAAAAGACAGAGTCTCTCTATGTAGCCCAGGCTCACCTTGAATTCACAGCAACCCTTTTGGCTCAGCTTTTCGCGTGCTAGGATTACAGGTGTGTGTTACCATACCTGACCATGTTCTTATTTGCTGTACTGGAACTTGAACCTTCACACTGGCCTATATCCCCAACTCTTTTTTTTTTTTTTTTGGTACTAGGGATCGAACTCATGACCTCGTGCTTGTCGGGCAGGCGCTTGAGCCACTGAGCTAAATCCCTGGCCCTCCCAACTATTTTTTTAAAAAATTAAAAAAAAGGGCTGGGGATTTAGCTCAGTGGCTTAAGCGCCTGCCCGGCAAGCGCAAGGTCATGAGTTCGATCCCTGGTACCAAAAAAAATAAATAAAATAAAATAAAATAAAATAAAATAAAATAAATGTTTTTAAAGACAGGGTCATACTAGGTAACCCAGGCAGAATTTGCATTTATGGACCAGGCATGGTGGCACATGCCTGTAATTCCAGCACTCAAGAGGCTGAGGCAGGAGGATTGCTGTGAGTTTGAAGCTAGTCTAAACTACACGTAGTGAGACCCTGTCTCAAAAAATAAATGAATAAATAAATAATTAAAATTTTAAAAAGAACTTACGATTCTCCTGCCTCAGCATCCCAAAGTTCTGGGATCACAGGCATGTGCCACTGGCCCTGACTTGATATTTTTTTGAGACACAGTCATCCTACACAGTACTGACTGGTTTTAAAGTCAGTCCTCCTACCTCAGCCTAATGCTAGGGTTACAGGCATGCATCACCTTGCTTTAACTACAAGTTTTTGTTTTGTTTTGTTTTGTCTCTCTGTATAGTTCAGGTTGGCTTTGAACTTACTGTATAGTCAAGGGTGGCCCTGAATTTACGGCAGCCTCCCTGCTCAAACTCCAGAGTGCTGAGATTACAGGTGCGGCCCTCCACATCTGGTAAAAAATTTTAAAATATATATACTTACATATAAGTCTATAAATGGTATTTGAAATAGGCCTCGAACTTGGAATACTGTGCCTCTTCATCAGCCCACAGCGGGTGGTAAAGGTCTGTAAAAGGGATGTTTGGCATAATGCCTCTGTATAATGTTCAATCAAAATGGGCTGCTCCCTCTTTTGAAGCTAAGAGGGCCTGGGAATTCAGTCTCAGGAGCCTAGGCTGGTGAGAGGGAGGCTCGGAGTCCTCATTCCTCAGATCAGCCTCTCTTTTTCTGAGAGAGTCTCACTGTGTAGTCCAGGCTGGCCTTGAACTTGCTAATGTAGCCCACAGTGATTTCTTTGCTTCAGCCTCAGCCTCCTAAGTGCTGGAGTTTCAGGCATGCGCCACCATACCCGGCCTTTACTTTCACCTCCACTGCAAAATCTACATTTGTAATCTAAACTCTGGAGATAGAAGGAGCAAAAGCAAAGGTCTTTGTCTTGCCTGACACTCCTCATTCTGCCTGCTTAGTTAACGCAGCTCTGCCCCAGGATGGGGGGAGGAGACAGGACTGGGCCTGCTCCTCTGGGACAGACAGCTGCTGGGGCCAGACTGGGAAATACACTGACCGGGGTTCAAATCCTGGTTGGGTGATCTTGGGATCCTATTTTGTTTCTGGGAACCATCATTTCCATCATTTCTATGAGGTAAGTTCAGGACTCAACCTCATAGAAATATTGTAAGGCTTTTCCCTATGTCTCTTTGGCACCTGGAAGGCATTGGTGCTGGGCTTTCATTTTGGCTGAGAGGGAGAAAGAGATTTCATGATGCACTGTTGCCACCGTGTGACTGGCAGGGGAACTACATATGGGAGTTTCCCTCAGGCAGGGAGGGGTAGCTGGACTTGAATTCTCTGGACTCTGGAGTTCCCTGTTGCTAACTACTGCCCTTCCCCACCATCTCAAATCCCTCAGGCCCCCAAGGCCAGTGCTGTTGTCTCTGGGGGAGAGAACAGGCCATTACTGGGGGTAGGCATGGGCTATGATTTGTCTGACTCTAGAACCTTTGGGTGACTGCTGAGTGAGGCATTCAAGGCTCCTCCAATCTGGTGCCCTTAGCACCTGCTCTGTGCTTGGAACTCAGCATGACTGAACTCCAGACCTGCCTTGGGACACTGCCTGTTTGCTCTTCCCTTGTGGTCCCTTCTGGAGCTCCTTTTGTTCTCCCCAAGTCAGGAACCTGAACACATGTCCCCCAGGAATGCGCTAAGCTCCTGCGACAGTATTCACAGAACAGCAACCATCTGTCTAGTGCCTGTTCATAAAGCTTACTGGGTGGTTTATTATCCTTGTCCACTCAGAGAGCCCTGAGACAGAGAAAGGTGAACCAGCTGCCCAAGGCCATCAGGGTGTCAGGGCCATACCTGAAACTGCTGGCAGAGATCCCAGTTCAAATCCCATCTCTGCTACTCACAACTGACTTCTCAACTTTGAACCCACCTTTCTCCTCCACGGGCAGCACTTGGAGGCCTCCTACCCCAGGTGAGAAGTTGGGGGTTGGGAGACTGTCACAGAGGTACCCAGAATTAGCACTGGGCACACTTGAGTAAACTGGGGTCCTCTCTGTGGTGTCAGGCAGTGGTGCTGGTACCCTGAAGGACTGTGCCTCTCCAGGAAGGAAAGAGTCAAGGACCAGGAACCTTGTTTCAGGACCTGCCTAGCATGGAGCAAGGGCTCTAGTGTCCAAGGCTCCATCATCTCTCTGCTATGACTCCTTGCTTGTGCTCCCGAAATCTGTCTGGCAGCCAGATGTGAGCCTAAGCCGACACACGGCTGACAGTGTCCTTTGCTGCTGAAAACTGCACCCTTCCACTGTTTGCTGGGGCTTCAGCTGTCACCAGTGCCCAGGAAATCTGCTGCAGTAACCCAGCCAGCTCAGTCACCCTCTCTGGTCTTTGGTCCTCTTTGGTCTCCTTGAAAGAGACTTTGGCCTTGTATAAGCTATTCCCACTTTTGTTGTTGTTTTTGTTTTTTTGAAACAGTGTCTTACTATGTAGTTCAGGCTGCCATTGAGCCCACTGTGTAGCCTAAACCGGCCTCAAATTTACAGTGATCCTCCTGCTTCAGCCTCCCAAGCACTGGGATTACTGACATGCAGCACCACATCTGGCTATTCCCACTATCTGAGACACTTCCCTCACCTTTATTTCTGGCTCCTGTGGGAGTATTAGAAGGTCTCCGCTTGGAAGAGAGGACTCTGAGGTCTGAAAGAGGAGTAGCAGTTTGTAGGCTCAGAAAGGAGAAAGAGGGAACAACCCATGGGGAGTCACCCATGTGTAAGTATCCACGCGGGGGATGTGAGACCAGGAGGGAGGGAGACTGAGATTAACACAGAAGCAGCCAGTTTCATTCAGGAGTGTGGGGGTGAACTGGGCTTGGTGGTGTTGTAATCCCAGCACTCCGGAGGCTGAGGAAGGAGGAGCACTGTGAGCTCAAGGCCAGCCTGAACTACATAGCAAGACCCTATCTCAAAAAAGAAACAAACAAGTGTGAGCCCCACCTGGTGAATATGATGACTTAGAGAGACTCTGTCTCAAAAGAAAAAAGTTCTGGGGTTGGCAGCTCAGTGTGGAGGCCCTGTGTTCAATCCTGGGTACCATGAACAAAGACGATAAAAAGGAACTTGGAAACGATCCTGAGGTCAGTGTAGAGCAAATTGGGACAGTTTCAGTTTTACCCTTCACTGATTTTCCAGAGTAAGGTGAGGGTGGCCTTATAGGCCCTGTTCTGAAAAATACAGCACCCAGAACTGAACGGTCCTCCAGGAATCAAGGGAAAGTCGGCGGTTGGGAAAGACAGCTTTGTAGCCCTCAGTTCTTCAAATTTAAGACCTCGCGTTTAGCCAGGTCAGGCGCTTAGGCCGCTAAACTAAATCCCCAGCCCACGGTAGCCCTCAATTCTGACCTCTGCCCAGCAGGCTGACGGGGGTGCGGCACTTCCCACAGCTGCCAGAAGGTGGCACCAGCACGCCAGCATGTTCCCCGCAGCCCTCTGTTGCGAAATCCTCACAGGAAGGGGACCAGAGTTAAAAAGAGGTGAAAGAGGGAAGGAGAGGAACTGGACGGGGACTGGAGATGGTTGGGGAGCAAGGCACGAAGATGGTGGACTTGGGGTGGTGTCTTCTTGTTCCTTTTTTTTTCTGTTCTCCTTGTTACTTTTTTCAGAGTCAAGCACAATACGTTGTCCTGACTTCCTTCCATTTTCACCATGTATCTGTCCTGCTGTCCATTTCTAACCCTTGACAGATTGACTTCAACTGCCCGCCTGTTTTTTATTTTTGTTTTGAAACAAGATCTCACTGTGCAGTTCAGTCTGGTCTTGCTAGGTAGCCCAGACTGCCCTTGAACTGACAGTGAACCTCCTGTCTCAGCCTCCCACGGTTGAGGTTATAGGCGTGTGCTACCATGCCCAAGTTCACCCAACTCTTTATCATTATTATTATTACATTATTATTATTATTTTAAAATTTATTTATTTAGTTAGGTGGGTTTTGCTGTTGTTGGTGTTTTTTTTTTTTTTTGAGACAGTATCTCACTATGCAGTTCTGGCTGATGAACTCACCAAGTAACCACAGGTTGGCCTTGAACTTTCTGGGACTCTCCTGCCTCAGCCTCCCAAGTGCTGGTATTACAAACATAAAGCCACTATGCCTGGCTGTTGTTTAGGACTTTTTAAGATATTTTTGAGACAGTGAGTTGTTATGTAGCCCCAACTGGCCTTGAATTAGAAATACTCCTGCCTCATCTTCCTCCCTCCCTAGTGGGTTGCAGAGATTACAGACTTGCACCACTACTCATTGAACTGTAACCATTTCCCATCTATGAGTAACTGTGTGTGTGTGTGTGTGTGCGCGCGCATTAGTGCTGGAGAGCCAACCCAGGGCCTCCAGTGTGCTAGGCAAGTGCTCTGGGCTATATCCCCCAGCCACATCCCCACCTCATACTGGGAGTTGAAACCAGGGTTACATCACTGGCCTGATTTTCTTTCTTTCTTGGTTTTGGAAGCAGAGCTTTGCTAGCTAAGTTGCTAAATTGCCCAGAATGGGCTTGAACTTTTCACCTTCCTGTCTTAAGGTCTCAGAGTGCTGGGCTTGCAGATGCTTTCCCAGCCTTATTTATTTATTTATTTATTTATACCAGGTATTGAATTCACGAACTCACACTTGCTAGGCAGGCTTTTACGCTGCTGAGCTAAATCTCCAGCCCCTTTCCCAACCTCATTAGCAAGTTTCTTTCTTTCTTTCTTTCTTTCTTTCTTTCTTTCTTTCTTTCTTTCTTTCTTTCTTTTCTTTCTCTTTCTTTCCTTCCTTCCTTCTTTCCTTTCTTCCTTTCTTCCTTCTTCCTTCCTAGTATTGGGGACTGAATCTAGAACCTTTCCGCTGAGCTACATCCCTAGCCCTTATTTTGAGACCAGGCCTCGAAAAATTTCCCAGGCTAGGCTAGAATTTGCAATCCTCCTGCCTCGGATTCCCACTGCTGGGATTATAGGCCTGCACCACAACACCTAGTTTTTTGTTGTTGTTGTTGTTGTTTTTGTACTAGGGATGGAAGTCATACTTGTCAAGCAGGCTCTTGTGCCCCTGAGCTATACCCCAGGCCCACCACTCCTAGTCTTACAAGTACAAAATGAGTCCATCTCTTCCATTATTCTCAAGTTTAGTATGTCCCCTATACTTACTGGCTTCTGGTTTTTCTTATTAGTAAATCGCCTGTTTGTATCTTCTCTGTATTTCTATTTTGAGCTCTGTGTATTTTCTGGTGTATTTTCAGGAGTGCCTTAGATATTGGTCTCATTGCCTCTGCTGTGTGTAGGGATCCCGGTCCCCTAGGATATAGCAGGTATATTTCAAGGGGCAAGGTCATATGCCCTGAAAGTCTTTGAAGCCTCTTTGAGATCTGTTAGTCAGCCTGGGATATGAATTTTGAATTTTGGAAATTCCACAAACATCCACAGAGCACATACTGTACCAGAGACCATTATATAAGTATTTTTCCCCCTTTGCCAGGGGAAACCTAGAACCTCATGAATAGTAAACACATGCAGTACCACTGAACTGTTCCTGGCTCCTTTTGTAGGTACTGGAGGTAAACCTGTCGACTAAAAGGAGTCTAGAGTGGGGCTGGGGATTTAGCTCAGCATGATAAGCATCTGCCAGGCAAGTGCAAGGTCATGAGTTTGATCCCCAACACACACACACACACACACACACACACACACACGACAAACCTAGGGAAACCCTCTTGGGGCCTCTCCTGTCTCAGGAGCTAAACCTTTCTTACTTTTAAGAAAAGCCAAGCCTTTGGGCCGGGGATTTAGCTCAGTGGCTTAAGCACCTGCCTGGCAAGCACGAGGTCGTGAGTTTGATCCCCAGTACCAAAAAAAAAAAAAAAAAAGAAAAGCCAAGCCTTTGACCTCTCAGAGGTCACCTTCTAGTGAGGTGGCAGCCAGTAAAGAATTAACAGACAAGATAACTGCACAGGAGAACAAGCAAAGGACTAGAATCTGAAATAACAGAGGGAAGATGTTAGCCAGTGTGGTCACACTCAGGCAGTGGCCTTGGTCCTGGGAACTAGCCCCAAGAATGTGGGGAAGAGTTCTACAGACAGAGGGACTTGCTTGTGCAAAGGTTCTGGATGTGAGTGACCTTGGGGTGGCAGAAAAACAGAGAAGGTCCTGGGCTGGAGATAGATGGGGCAAGGGTTAGCAAGGAGGGCTGGGAGTGGTTAGGAGCCAGCACAGGCTGCCTTGGGCTAGCTTTAGTTCCAGCCTGGCTCAGTGGGGAAAGTAGGGCCAGGAGGGCAGTTTGGTCTCAGATGTGGCTGTTTCATAGGGCCCTGAACTCCCGAGACTGGCTTGGGCTTGGCTCTTCTCTAATATCCTCTCAGTCTCTCTCTCTCTCTCTCTCTCTCTCTCTCTCTCTCTCTCTCTGAGACAACAAATGTCTCACTGTGTAGCCCAGGCTAACCTTGAATTTGAGGTGATCTTCCTGCCTCAGTCTCCTGAGTGCTGGGATTACAGGCATGTACCACCACATCCAGTTCTTTTTTTTTCTTCTTAGAAAAGTTCCTTCAGGGGGCCGGGGATTTAGTTCAGTGGCATAAGCCCATGCCTGGTAAGTGTGAGGTCTTGAGTTCAATCTCTGGTACCAAAAAAAGGAAAAAAAAACCAAAAAACAAAAAACCACCCAAAACCCAGTTTCTTCAGGACTGGGGATTTAGCTCAGTGGCAGAGCACCTGCCTGGCAATCTCGAGGTCCTGAGTTTAATTCCCTGTACAAAAAATAAAAGTGATTTCTTTTTTTCTCCTTGCTGTGTGGGGGTTGAACCAGGACCTTGTACACATTGAACCTGTTGTTTGCCTGTGAGCTGTAGTCCTTGCCCTTGGTCATGCATGTGCCAGGCACCAAATTCAAAAGAAACAAAGAGGTATACAGTGAACAATTCTCCTCCCACCCTACTCCACTCACCTAGTTTCCCTCGAGGGTAGCAAACAGGATGGTGGACGGTCGTTTGCACCTGCCTGCCATTCCCAGTCACAGGTTCACACAGCTGTAAGCATAGTGTTGTATACACACTGATGCTACTTTAATTTCTACTCCTAGCTGTAAGGCAGAGACAGTTCCCTATCAGTGTATCACATCTTTGCACAGGGTGTGTGTGGGGGGCTGTTGAGACACGGTCTTGCTATGTAGTCCAGACTGTTCTTGAACTCATGGTAATCTTGCTTCAGCCTCCCAAATGCTGGGATCGCAGGCATGTGCCCACACTCCCAGGAAGACTCTAACAAAGTGTTGTCTAGTAGCTGGGTGTGGTGGTGCATACCTGTAATCTCAACTGTTGGGAGGCTGAGACAGGAGGATCACGTCAGGTCTGAGGCCAACCTGGGCTACATGAGTGAGTTCAAGGCCAGTCTGGACTACATAGTGAGATCCTCTCTTAAAAAAAGGTGTGTTGTCCAATACTTGGCTTTTGATGGGTGTGCTGGTTCATGACTGTAGTCCCAGCACTCAGGAGGAAGAGGCAGATAGCTGAGAGTTTGAAGCTAGCCTGGGCTACAAAGTTCAAGTCCAGCCTGTGCTATCTAGGGAGACCCTGTGTTAAGAAAATAGAACAACATAAGTGCCTGCCTGGCAAGCACGAGGTCAAGAGTTCAACCCCGGCACAATAAAACAAAAAACAAAAAACAAAAAACAACCAAACCTGGGAGTGGTGGTGCATACCAGCTCCTGAATAATCCTAGCACTCAGGAGGCTGAGACAGGAGGATCACTGTAAGTTTGAGGCCAGTTTACATTACATAGTGCGTTTAAGGCTGGTGCAAACTACATGGGAAAAAACTCCCCAAAACATAACTTTTAAAATTTATATTTAAATTAATAATAATAAAATAATCAGGGCCACCCAGGTGTGGTGGTACACACCTTTAATCCCAGAACTCTGGGAGGCTGAGGCAGGAGGATTGCTGTGAGTTCAAGGCCACTCTGGGCAATTTAGTAATTTAAGAGTCTCAAAATAAAACCTGGCAAGCACAAGGTCATGAGTTTGATCCCTGATACAAAGAACAAAAAACCCAGTAAAAATAAGAAATGGAAAAGGAATGGGGATGTAGCTCAGGATGATGCCCTGGGTTCAGTTCTCACTATCACAAAACATTCTTTTTTTTTTTAATCGGTACTGGGGATTGAACTTACAACCTTGTACTTGCAAGGCAAGCACTCATGCTGCTGAGCTAAATCCCCAGCCATTTTTTTTTTTTTTTTTTGGTACCAGGGATTGAACTCATGACCTCACACTTGCCAGGCCTGCCTGCTTAAGCCACCGAGCTAAATCCCCGGCCAGTATCACAAAACAAACAAATAAAAAAATAATAATCAGGGTGGGCATGTCCAGGGGTAGGGTACTTGTCTAGCATGCATGAGGCCTTGGGTTTGATCTTACCATGACAGGGCCAACTGGAGGTCCACAGCTTATCTCTGAGCTACTTCTTAGGGGCTGCTTGGTAGCAGTCCATACCCATGTGGGCAGGAGCTTGACTGTGCTGTGGAAACCTCTGAGCACATGCGGTGGGTTCCCCAGCAATAACCAGACCTGATGGTGCCCCACCGATTTGTGTGTTCATGGTACCTGAACCCCAGGTCTGCAATACTAGAGGCAAGCATTCTACTGCAGAGCCCTCCTGCAGCCTCTCACCCCCTTTTTGGTACTGGGAATCGAACTCAGGACCTCATGCTTGCCATGCAGGGGCTGTGCTGCTGAGCTACATCCCAGGCCCCTCCCTGCCCCTTTCTGAAGACTTTAGATCTGTCCAAAACGGAGCTGACGGGGCCGGGGATTTAGCTCAGTGGCTTGAGTGCCTGCCTGGCAAGCGTGAGGTTGTGAGTTCGATCCCCGGTACCAAAAACAAAAACCGGAGCTGACCCATGGCGTGGTGGTGCACACCTGTGATTTCAGGTCTTGGGAGACTCAGGAGGATCGCACTGAGTTCCAGGCCAGCCTGACTACAAAGTGAGGGGTTGTAGGAGCGGCGGCACTGAAAAACAAACAAACAAACAAACAAACAAACAAAAGAAACAAACGAAAACCCAACCACAAAATGGATTTGGCTGTCCCAGCTCTGCCAGCCAACTGCTCTTTTCTGTCTCCCAGGAAAGAGGACGGGGAGTCTGATTTCCTGGGGGCCTCGGCTGTGAAAGGGGGCGGCCTCCTCCCAGGACCTGGCGGCGGGAGCCACATAGCCCGGTAGCCAGGTCATTCGACCACCGGACAGGGCTCTGGGTGGTCTGCTCCGGCCTGGCGCTTGCAGCACCCTGGCCTGGGTGAGCCGAGACCGCTGCGGCGCTGCAGCTGTGCGTGCGCTGGGACGGCCAGGCAGGGTTGGTCCCTGAGGAGGGACCAGCCCGGCTGAGTCCCGCTGAGTCCCGACCCGCGCAAGGGTGACCTGGGGGAGCCGCAGCCACGCCCCTCAGCGCCGGCAGAGTCAGGCGGCCCCCAGCGGCCGCCCAAGAACCGCGGGCGCCTGGCTCTGCAGGGCCCGGAAAGCGCTGGCGCTGTGGAATGTGAGCGAGAGGCGGCTGTGGAGGAGGTGGGCAAAGCCAGAAGAGTTCAGCTGTTGGTGATTTCACGCCCCCTCCTCAGTCACTTCTCGGGGACAAGACCCAGCCGCGGGGTCCAGGTGCCCAGGAAGGTCAGGTTTCGGTAGCGAGAGAATGAAAAGGAGATTTCCTCTGGAGGGAGAGCCCTCTTCCCCGGAGAGCTGCAGCTGCCCGCACATGTCCTCTAGGATTAGGCCAAATCCCGCAGCAGGTGGAGGGGGGCGGGGCTCCCAGTTAGGGTCCTGGGGCTGTGGGAAGCGTGTGCAACTGGGGTGAAGTGTGTACAGATCTCATTATGTGCACACCTGACCGTGCCTGGACCTGGTGACCCTGGGGGTGGCCACCTTTGTCGGTTCCTCTACCACACATTTTACTGTACCCAGTGCTGCTCTGGATGGGGGCTGGGAGCAGGGAGCAAGAACTCTAACAGCTAAAATGCATCAAAGACTGTGCAGGCAATGAGGGGGACCAGCCAGGAAGACTCAAATGGTCAGTTTCTCCTGGGGGGTGGCGGACGAGGGTGGGGGATTGATTTTCACTGAAAAGAGTTGTTTTTTCAGTGAAACCCAGGGCCCCACGCTAATGGTAGTGCTCCACCATTAAGCTACATTCGCAGCCATTTGTTGAAAAAAAAGTGTTTTTGTTTTGTCTTTCTTTCTTTCTTTCTTTCTTTTTTTTTTTTTGAGGCCTGATTTTGCCATGTAGTTCACACCAGCCTTGAACTCACTATGTAGCCCAACCTGGCCTTGAACTCATGGTGACCTTCCTGCCTCAGCCTCCTGAGTGCTATAAGAATATAGGCATGTGCTACCATGCCTAGTGAGCAATAATTTTTTTAAAAGAAGAATAAAAGTAAATGGCCTTGAAGCAAGGCCAACAGATTGCTGTAGCTGCTGGTTTCAAACAGGAGCCTAAAGAGAATTCTTTCTCTGGTTTGTTAGCCATTTCAGAACTTTGGAAATGGAATGGTCAATTCATCAGAAAGAAACAGCAGGTGAGTATGGCAGACTTCAGGGGGCCTGCAGGGGAGAGACCCTGGCGCCTCAGGACCTGCACCATGTGGTTGACTCGGGGTGCTGGGAGAACAAGGAACTCCCCCCCCCTTTGGGGTGGCTGAGAGTGTGACAGACTTTCAGCAGCCTGAAGGAGAGAGACCCTGGCGCATTGGGACCTGCACCATGCGGTTCACTCCGGGTGCCTGGAGAACAAGGAACTCCTCCCCTCTCTGAGGGCAGCTGTGATCCTGCCGGCATGTGGGCTGAGAATCAGACATCTCATATCGTCCTGTCCCCCATCCCGTGTCCCCCCTCCCCTCCCCTGCCTAGCAAGTGGGAGCCAGTGAACTACACATCTTGTGAAAAGGTTGACTGTTATTTAGTACGAGCTCCCCATATGCAAAGATAAGGACAACCATTTGGAAGAAAACAAGAGACAATATGACAGATAGTGAAGATCTCTGGTTGTCTAGCTTTGAAATTTATGCTTTCTTATGTCCCATTCTGTTCTGTTTTGTTGTGTTTAATTTTACTCCCTTTTAAAATAAAATAAAAAATTAAAAAAAAAGAATAAAAGTAAAAAGCAGGGGATGTAGCTCAGTGGCACAGTGCCTACGTGTCAAGCACAAGGTCCTGAGCTAGATTCCTAGTACAAAAAAAAAAAAAAGAATTCTAGTGGTACAAAAATTTTTCAACCAGGTGTGGTGGTGCATACCTGTAATCCTAGCACTTGGAAGGCTGAGGCAGGAAGATCTGTGCAAATTTGAGGTCAGCCTGAACTACATAGTGAAACACTCTTTCCAAAAAAAAAAAGAAAAAACCTAAAAACCCCACCACCATCCCCATCATCATTATAGTTATTTCTTTACTCATGACAGGCAAGCTTCACTCATGATAGGCAAGCTGTCTATTACTAAGTTATAGTCCCAGGTCCTGCTTTTTTTTCTGAGTACCAGGAATCGAACTCGGGACCTCACACTTGCCAGGCAGGTACTGCACCACTGAGCTAAATCCCTGCCCCCCCCCCAGTCTTTTATTTGTTTGCTCTTTTCCTTCATTTATTTTTGTTTTTTGGTACGGGGTCTCATTTGTAGTTCAGGGTGACTTTGAACTCATTGTGTAGCCTAGGTTGGTCTCAAATTTGCAGTGACCCTTCTGCCTCAGTCTCTCCAGTGCTGGGATTACAGGCATGTGCCACCACACTGGGTTTCTGTGGTGGCTCTTTAAACTGTGGTTTGCAGGTGTGAAGCTCCTACCTCTCCAGTAGCATCTGTATCACCTGCAAATAGACTAGAAATGCAAATCCCATGCTGCACTCTAGACGCACTGCCCTCCAGGTAACTGTGACATGTGTTACAATTTGAGAGTGACTGCTTACAGAAACTATCTAGGGGCCAAGGGTGTAGCTGTGGTAGAGCAGTTGCCTAGCATGTGTGAGGCCTGGACTTTGATTCCCACACCAAAAAACAACCCCCTAAAGGAGTGCTAAGCCGTGCTTGCTTCCTGGTGAGCACAGGTTACAGACATCCTTCCTTACAGGGAGGACAGCCCTGGAACAGCAGGACCCAGCCTGAGAACTGGCCTAGAATGGATAGGCCCACGACGGTGCCCTGAGAAGTGATTTTTGCAGAACAAGTAGGGATTGGCCAGGTGAGAACTGGAAGGAAGCACCTCTGTGAGGCCTTGAGATGGAGGGACTGACAGTCACAGGCTGGAGCAAAGCACTGGTCTGGGGCACAGACCTCCCCCTAACACACCTCCCTGCTTCGTGCCTGCCTGGAGCCTCTCCTAATCCTTAGAACTGTTGGGCTAAGGGTGAACTCTGCTGTGGACAGAGGACCTGGGCCTAGGCATCAGCTCTCCTACTTGCCCATGTCTGCCTTTGGGTCAATCACTTATTCTTTCTGAGCCTCATTGTCTTCATCCAGGAAATGGGGACAAGGAGACCTTTCTGGAGGGGCTGCTGTGAGAAGGGAATGAGATCACCAGCTCCACACAGCAGCCTGGGCCTGGAGTTCATTCCTTCCTAATCTCCATGCAGCAACAGCTGTTGTTTACTAAGCACTTGAAGCACTCTGAGGGAGTATCATCATTCATTCCTCTGTCACTGTAGGGAAACGAAGGCTCAGAGAGGGTACATCCCTCCGTCCCTCTCACACTATACGCCTGACTCTTCCTCCCAGGTACCTAGTCTCCAGCCAGCGGCTTCCTGTCCCTTGGCCAGGGCTTCCTAGATCAGAGGGGCTGTCTGTTGCTCTCACCAGATCCCTGATTGACACAAGTGGCCGGTAAGTAGCAGAGTTTGGAGAAAGGCCCAATGCTTTTCACTGGCTTGGAAACCACTCAGAACCAGGCAGATCAAGGGGGCCACGCCCCAGCTGTTGCATGGTGCCCAAGGCAGGCGAGATGGGACAGCAAAGGCTGCATGAGGGTTAGCAGCATCTGTCTCCTCTGACATGGGACATCAGGAATGTGGAATAGCCTCAGCAAGTGTGTGCCTGCCAGGGACGAGACACAGGGTGGGCAGCTGAGTTCCTCTTGGCTCTCAGGAGCTATTGTACCAGGCAGCAGCTGCCCCTGTCACTCTGAGTGACCCGATTGTGGTCTTCAATGTGCAGAGGGCCTGCTGGGAACTAGGGGTGCCACCTAGCTCTTTATGGAACCCCATATTTTTTGGAGTGCTGGATTTCAAACCCAAGGCTTTGTATATGCTTAGCTAAGTCCTCTACCACTGAGCGATTCTAAGCTCAGGGTGGTTTTGTTTTGCTTTTTTTGTTTTTGGTACTGGGGATTGAACCCAGTGACCACTGAGCTACATCATCAGCCTTTGTTTTTTAATTTGAGACATGATCTCCCTAAATTGCCCAAGCTGATCTTAAACTTGCAACCCTCCTGCCTCAGCCTCCCATGTAGCTGGAACTGCGGGTATATTTCCCCACACCTGGCATATTCCTCCACTTGGCTACCATTCACTGGTGGTGAGGGAGAGCTTTGGCTGAGGGAAGCCCCTGGATTGGCTGAGTCTGGCCCCACAGAGGGCTCATGGTGGAGCATCTACATCGTTTTATTCCAAACCCTCTTCACTCCCCTTCCCCAGGCATGTGTGAGGGAGGGCTCCTGTCCTGTGACTAGCTGCTCTGGTGAGGCACTGGTTACTGATCAGTAGCTACCAATGAGGAACTTTAAGTCTGGGAATGGGGCTGTCAAAAAGTAAGTCCAAGGTCAGTCTGAACTGCATAGTGAGACCCTGTCTCAAAAAAAAGAAAAAAAAGTTTGGGTATCTCAGGGAGCCAGTGCAGAAACGACCATAGGCCAAGAGTTGCTTTGGGATCCTGCTCTGGAACTACCTGCATGGGAATGGGTAGCAAAAAGGGTGCCAGAGACCTTGGGCCGGGCAACGGGTGATTCAGGGTCACAAAGCCTAAGCCTCAGTGAATTACTGCAGCATAAGCCCTTCCCAGTGGTCAGGACTCCAGGCCCTGGGAAGTGGGCGGAGTGGGAATGCTCCATTCCTCAGGTGACTGTGACCATCAGTGAAGTGACAGTGCTGGTCACTGTCATCAGTTACCAGAGCAGGACACTTAAAAGTGACAGGATTTTGTCCTCCTGGCTCCAAATCCAGAACCATTTGCTCTCCGTTAGGGAAGACAGTTCCTGAGGGAAAGGAGGTGCTCAGGTGTCCCCCCTGGTCTCTGGTCCATTGTCACTCAGATGCAGCGCCCTGGAGAAGGTGCCAGGTTGGGGGGAGATCGGTGGTACAGACTGGACGTAGAGACCCAGAGAGTACATGGGAGCCCCAGCACTGCGATCAAGCTGCTCTCTTCCCACGCTGCTGCTGTTTTCCAGTGCAGTCCCCAGCTGAGGACTCAGCCTCTTACGTCGTCTCCTGGATCCTAAATGTACGTTGAGCCATCACTCCCTAGCAGCCCATAGGAACAATGCAGGCAGACTACAGAGTAGGCCCTTTCCAGGCCCGAGGTCTGCAGGAACAGGGTAGAGCACCAAGCACTGGACCTGGCACTGGACCTTGGGCTTTTCTATGGGCTTCCTTGAGATTGAAGGGCCATGGACAGAGCCATGGAAGAGTTCAGGCTCAGAGGTCGGGGAGGCTGATCCCTTTGAGAGCAGGTCTGAGGAGAGGGCCTTGACGGCCTCCCCAGCAAAAGACCACGCAAGCCCGGACAGCTGCAGTCCAGCTAGGCGGCAACCAGCTGCCGCCTGGGAGACTGGCCAGGGCAGGGCGGGGCGGGCACAGCCCCCGCAACCCCCAGCATAAGTCTGCAGAGCGTGGGAGAAGGCAGCGGCTGGAGGGTCGGTTTCAGGTTTTCATGCTGTGTCAACAGGCACTTTGGTTAATGCTGAGCAGATGGGGGAGGGGGCAACCAGCTCCCTGAGGACAGCTGAGCCAGTGCAGAAGGTACCAGGCTCCTGTTCTGTGGATGATACAGTGTGTGTGCCTGTGCCTGTGAATATACCCACACCACTGTCTACACAAGACAGTACCGCTAGGACAGACAGAGGGACGGGTGTACATGGGCTTTTCTGGTCTACCTGGGGACAGCAATCCCAAGCCTGGCACACAGCCCCCAGTCTGTATCCCAGGGCATCACTCCCAGCTTGGGGATCCCTCCATCTTATCCTCCATCCATGCCCCTTGTGGGAGACACCAGGCACACAAAGGTTTATTTCAAAAACAATAATTTATAAAATGTTATCTGGTCCTGTGCTTCTGGCAGGTTTCCAGTCTCCCAGGGGCATGAGAACCAATGGTCTTTCCACCAAGATCCTGGGACAATCAGCGGGGGCAGGGGCAGAGGGGATTTGGGGAAATGGAGGTCAGAGGTCTTTAACCTCTCATGTGGTGAAGACCTCAGGGTAGGACAGCATTTCTGTGGCCAGGCCAGGCAAGCCCAGGAGCAGGAACTGAGTGACAAAGTCAAGAGCCTGAGAGTTAGGACACTGGCACCAATTCCAAGGCAGGATGTTGGGACTACGGGTAGACTGCACTGGGAACCAAAGACAGAGCAGAAAGCTTTAGCGAGGAACCCGAGGATGTACCAGATGCACCTTCCCAAAGGGAACCAGCCAGGTGTGGTGGTACATGTCTGTAATCCCAGCACTCCAGAGGCTGAGGCAGGAGGATAGCTGCCAGACTGAACTACATAGTAAGCCTGGACTACATAGTGAGACTATCTCAAAGAAACACAATACCACCAAACCAAACCAAACCAAACCAAAGGAGACCCAGAGGTATGGGATGGCACTCTTGAGGACAGGTCCCTGGGGCTGCCAAAGTCAAATGCTGTGTCAGGTATGACTGAGCCAGTAGGCCCAAGGCCACTGGCCTACCTGCCCGAAAAACTTCATGCTGCTGCTCATGTCTGTACTCCAGGGAAGGGGAAGGGGTTTGGTCCCAATGGCAGGGGATCATGGCTGAAGACAGAGTCACTGGAGGAGCAGGTACTGCTGGCATCCCCGCCAGAGGGGGAGTAGGGTCCAAAGGTCAGGCGGAGGTCCAGGTACTGCAGGGAAAAGAGCTGATCAGCCCTGGAGCCAGCCCGATGAGATGCTCCAGGTCCACACTGCCAGATGCTAGGAGGCCTGGAAGAGTGGGCAGAGGGAGGTTGTGGAACAGGATGGGAGCAGTACCTCCTCAGAGACAGCCAGCAGGACTTTGTCCAGTGCTTCTACCAGCTGCTTGAAAGTGGGCCTCTGGGAAGGCGCCGCATGCCAGCACTCACGCATCAGCCCGTACCTGGCAGAGGTGGGATGGGGTGGTCAGAGGAGCCTCAGAGGGGGCTCCTCAGGGTCAGAGGAGGCGGGGGAGGTTATCAGGTCCTAGGGATTGAAGAGGGATATGTGAGGGCTGGGGATTTAGCTCAGGGCACAAGCCTGATAAGCATGGGGTGCTTGTGGTAAGCATGGTAAGCCTGGTAAGCATGGGGTTGTGGGTTGGATCCCTGGTACCCAAAATGGGGGTGGTGCTGGGGATATAGCTCAGTGGCACAGTGCCTGCCTGGCAAGCACGTGGTCCTGAGTTTGATTCCAGTACCTGTCCCCAAAAAAAGAAAAAAAAAAAGAGAGAGAGAGAGAGAGAGAGGTGAATTCACTGGCGGAAGGGCACAGGAGCCCCAGGCTAGGCCTCCTCACTAGGCCAGAGGGAAGTGGAGGAGACAGCAGGAGCTGTTCACAAGCCAGGCATTGCTGCCCACAAGCCAGGGTCAGGGCAGGGGGCAAAGACTGCAAACAGGGGAGGGCGGGACAAGGCCTCACAGCTCTGGGGGACAATTCGGGGGCCGGTCCATCCGATGCCCCTCCCGCAGCAGCGAGAACAGCTCTTCCACAGGGATGCCAGGATACGGGGAGCCCCCGAGTGTGAAGATCTCCCAGAGCAGGATCCCAAATGACCACCTGGAGGCAGGACCAGTGCTCAGAAGGGCCCACCTTCCCTCCTCACTCCTGGAGGGGACACTGCAGCATAATCTACTAAGGGGGGTTAGGGGTGGAGAGACTGGAGTCTGATCCCACTCAGGCCTGATGTGAAGAAGCCCTTTTCCTTTCATAGCTTACTCTGGGTTTGATAGGATAATAGACATTTCCCCCCTACCCCCCTGGTTTTTTGAGAGAGGGTCTTGCTGTGCTGGCCTCGAACTCAGTGATCCTCCTGCCTCAGCCTCCCAAGTGCTCGCATTACAGGCACATGCCGCCATGCTTAGCAAGAACAGACATTCTTTTTTTTTTTTTTTTTGGTACTGGGGATCGAACTCACGACCTCGCGCTTGCCAGGCAGGTGCTTAAGCCACTGAGCTAAATCCCCAGCCCAGAACATTCTTTTTTTTTTTTTTTTTGGTACCGGGGATCAAACTCACGACCTCGGGCTTGCAAGGCAGGCACTTAAGCCACTGAGCTAAATCCCCGGCCCAGAACAGACATTCTTATTCTGATAGTTTCAACTCTTTTCTGGGACCTGAGCTATGGGTCATGTTCCTACAAGCTCATTTGTGTTACTTCATTGAATCCCCTGTAACTCAGAAAGAGCCCTTGACTGCAGAACTCCTAGGGCCCAAGGATGTTGGCAAGTGCCTCGCCCTTTCTGTGGGGTAGGTCAGTGACTGGTGGCAGGCATCCCAGACCCTGTGCTTCCAGGACTCACACGTCACTCTGGTGTGTGTACACTCGATCAAACAAGGCCTCCGGTGCCATCCACTTGACGGGCAGGCGGCCCTGGTGGGGAGAGGAAGGGCATTGTGTTGAGTCGCACAGGTTTTGCTCCCCGCCCCACCCCTGCAGCTGAGCCCAGCCTCTCTCACGTTGCTGGTTTTCTTGTAGTAATCAATGTGGTGGATGCCACGGGCCAGCCCAAAGTCAGCAATCTTCATGACATTATCCTCAGTCACCAGCACATTGCGGGCAGCCAGGTCCCGGTGGATGCACTGGGGGCAGGCCGGGCAGGAGACAGCAAGCCGATTTAGGTTTGTGAGTCCCCATAGCTGGTAGCTGTGCCCACACCATCCCACAGTAAGCCTGGGCACTGGGCTCATCCACCACTTTACAGGTAAAGAGAAAGTCAAGATTCAGGAAAGGAAAACTCGTGGCATCTAACTTCAAGAGCACACAGCCTTCTTGCAGCAGGGTTCCCCTCCCCTGCCTGTGGGCTGGGGATCAGTGAGGAATGAATGCAGACCCACAGGGCTGGCTGCATCAGGATGGGGGGTGTACAGGAAGGATCTGGGATCCTGTAGACAGTGAAAGACAGGAAAAGAAAAGTTGGGGCCATTTCAGGCCCCCAGTATGAGAGTGTGGAAATTGAGGAGTTGGGAGTCCACAGCACTGTTTCGCACACCTTCCGTGACTCCAGATACTGCATGCCCCGGGCCACCTGGTAGGCACAGGAGACCAGAGCAGGGAAGGACAGGGGCCCCTCGCTGCTCCGTGGCCCATCGGGGCTGAGGTCGGGGCCTGGAGGACGCCGGGCACGAAGGAACTCCCGCAGGTTGCCCTTGGCAGCACACTCCACGATCACATACAGGGGCCCTAGGTGGGAGGCCGGGGTGGGGGACAGGAAGGCTGTTGAGGCTGCAGCCCGCACCCCAGCTACCCCATGGCCAGCCTGGCCCCTGCCCCACCTTCCTGGGTGCAGACACCCAGCAGGTTGATGATATTCTTGTGTCGGCCGATTAGCTTCATCACTTCCATCTCAGAGACCAGGTCTGCTAAGTCCTTGTCAGAGGCGTTGTCTGTAAAGGCAACAACCGGGTTGTGGAAGCTGCCTGAGACAGGGAAGGCTGCAGGATCAGGCACAGGTCAAAGAGCATGGGACCAGGCTGTGTGGCCTTAAACCGTCTCTGAACCTCAGGGTTGACTTGAAAACATAACAACAGATCACACCCTACCTCCATAGCAGTGGCAAGAATACAAGATTAAGGATCTGAAAGACACAAGCCTTTCAGAGAGTGCGTCCAGGAAATGAGGGCGAGGAAGCGCTCTGAGCAGGAAGGAAGCTGCATCCAGAGGGGCCGGTGCTAGTCCCCTATCAGGGTGAGCTCCTTGGGGCCTGAAGCAGGCTGGCGCCCTGGAGTGTCAGACCAGGACCTGGTGTCCATCTGGCCTGGGAATTCAGGGAGCTGCTGGCAAGGCACAGCTGGAAGAAGCTGGCAAGGCTGCTCTGGCTTCTCTCGAGGAGCCTGAGGACCAGAGAGGCTGGGCCCCCAGGGTTGACCCATGGCCCTGGGCAATGACATTTCCCTCATTCACACATATCATAAAGCATATTTCTCAATCCCTGCCTCCCAGAAAATGCCAGGTGGCCCCAGCTGTGCAGATAGGAGGGAGAAAGAGAAGCATGGTTTGGGCCATTCTTGCAGAGGGGGCTTGGGGACTTCAGCAAAAGGCTCCAATGAGCAGCCTCCAAGCATCCTGCAGAACACAGTGCTGCTGCTTGTGTTCTGGGGCTTTCAACTAGAAGGCTCTGCTGTGCCTAGAAGGACAGATCTAGAAATGATCCAAGGGGACTGAAGTTGTGTTTAGGGGGAACCACAGGGTAGGCTGACAAGGAGGCCTGAGGCTGAGGCTGACTGGCACAGGCAATAGCTAAAGGAGGAAACAAGGCTCCAGTCACCCCAAACCCTCATAGTCATTGTTACTCCAATGGTTAAGGTTTACTGAGCCCTGATGACATGCCAGGCATGTCCTGTGAACCTCAGGGTAATTTGTGGGGGCTAGTATTTACCCCATGTGACAAAAGGAAAGTCAGGCTCAGGAGTGACTTGGCAGGGTCAGCAGCAGAGTCAGATCATAGGCCCAAAGTGACATCCTGCAGCCTTTCTAAGCCCCCACTGCTCAGGTAACTGTGAGCCCCTGTGCCACAGTGCCTCCCCCAGGGGACCACATGTACCTTTGAGCATCTTGACTGCCACAGTGCTTGTCTGGTCAGGTTGGGCAGGATCCATGCCGACAGCCTCTGCCCGTACCACCTGCCCAAAGCAGCCCTCACCTAGGGGCTTCCCGAGCACCAGCCTGTGGAGAAGGAAGCCTGCACTTCAGACCTCTGGGGTTCACTGCCCAGCTGGCATCTTCACCCTCCCTCTGCTCAGTGTACCTGTCCCGAGGGAACTCCCACAGTGGGTCCAGGGGTAGGTCTAGATTCACGAGACCAGCGAGCAAGGGAGGGCCGCTGGAGGAGAGCCGGACGCCTCGAACCAGGGAAGAGCTTGACTTGCCAGAGGAGCCGGACTCCAGGGAGAACTGCAAAGTGAAGGACTTGGCTCTGCCTGCCAGGGTCAGGCTGAGAGCCTTATGGGGGATGGGAGTGGGAGATGGGCTGGGTACCTGTCGGCCCAAAGGGAAGCGGGACAACTTTTGCACAGTGGCAGGCTGGCGGGGGTGCTGGCTGTGGAGTGCCTGCCCACGATACAGCCCGGCCAGCAGCAGCAGCACAGCCAAAGCCAGGGAGCCCGACGAATACAGAATGATGTCTGTATACCTAACCTCAGACGCTGCTGCTGTCCTGGTGGGGTCTTCCTCTGCCCTCATAGAAGGGACACACACAATCAAGAAAAGGACCAGTCAGTGGTCAGACCTGTTAGGTCCTGCCCCACCTCAGGTCCTCACAGTTGCCAACACACACAGCGACACACACTAAGAAAGCTGCGGGCATAACAGCAGTGCTATAGCAGCAGCGGTGAACCTATGGCACTATGCGTCCTTTGTTTTTCTTTTAAGACAAAAGATGTTAATATGTAAACTGTTTTTTCTAAACTACAACCTCAGTATTGAGGTTTAATTGCAGTTTAATTACTTTGCAATAAATAAGTGGATTTTGGAAAGCTTTTGTAAATAAGGAGGGGAAAAGGGGTTGAAGGGAGGAGAGAGGGAAAGAAAGAAGCAAGATGCATCACATACAGGAACAAATTCCCTATAATGCATGTGATCACTGTGTATATCTAACATGTACCAATAAAAAAAAAACAAAGGGGGTTTTGGGTTGTAATTTGGGTACTTGTCTCTGTAAGGTTTGCCATCAGTGCGCTAGAGGGTCACACATAGTCACACACAGAAGCAAACACATAAATCCTGCCTAGGGGTGCAGCTCAGTGGTACAACACTTATCTGGCATATATGAGGCTCCAGGTTTAATCCCAGCACCACAAATATATGCAACTGCAAATCCACACACCGCTTCCAGACCCCAAAGGCCAAGGAGGACAGGCTGCAGTCCACTGCCAAGCCACAGTGAGATCCTGCAGCCTCTCCTGCCCCTTGGGTGCTCACCTGGCAGCACCGTGAGCCAGGCTGACTGGTAGGAGAGGCCAATGGAGTTGCCCGCCAGGCAGGTGTACTCGCCTGCGTCCTCCGCTGACACATTCCGTAGGTACAGGACCTCCACCTCGGAGCTATTGATGTCTGCTGTCTAGGGACAGGGCAGGCACTTGGATCATATCAGGGCCTGGTGCCACAGAATGGCTAGCAGGGCAGCTGGGGACCTTCCCACCCGCCCAGTTTGGAGATGCTATCAGCAGGAATGGTACCTTCAGGACTTGTACATAGGGAAAGCCATCGGCACCAAAGCTGCTGCCATTGATGACGATGTGCTTCAGCCACTGGATGTGGGGCTGGGCATCGCTGTACACCTTGCACAACAGCTCCACATCGCTGCCTGCCACAGCTGTGGTGTTGGCCGGGAGCCCTGCCTGCAGGATGGGCCGGTGCGGGGACCGCTCTGGGGGCCAGGCCAGGCCGTCAACCCTCACCAGTGGCACCCACAGAAACATCCTGTTTACTTGCCTCCAGTCGTCCCCCACCTCAAGGGAGGGACCCTCTGTATGTACAGCTCAGACTACATCCATCTCTTGCTTACCCTGCTTAACCTTCCGTGGCTCCCCACTGGCTTTTGGTCCAAGACAACTTCTCAACCTAATATTCAAGAGGGGAGCCTCTACCTCCTAACGCCCCACATAAATGCTGCATCCCAGCAATGCACCTCTTTACAGACGCACTGCATTCTTCATGTTCAGAGCCTTAACTTAGCCTGGCCTTCTGACTGGGGGCTTTGCTCACCTTTCTTCTATACGACCCCTGGTCCTCCAGGTCCACATTCCCTGTGCTTCCCTCTGACTCACTTGGTCACTCTGAGCTACTGGATTCATCTAAGACCAAGTCCTCTTTAGGCACTTTCCCTCCCACAAGCAGAACTGAGCCCAAGACAGGTCAGTCCCCCCTCTCCAGCATCACCCCTGCCCCGCCCCTGCCCATTCGCTCACCCAGCACATCCAGCAAATAGCTGTAATGGATGCTGCCCAGAGGGTTCTCCACAAGGCAGGTGTACGTGCCACGATCCGAGGGCACCACACTTTCCATCACCAGGCTCCAGTGCTGGTGGCGCAGCTGAGGGTGGAAGAGATATCCACGTGGGCCCACCAACCCATGTCTACCCAGGAAAGTGGGGCAGGAGGAGGCTAGATCCTGCCCACAGAGCTCTTTTCATGCTATCGAAGCCTGCAGGGGTCATTCCAAGGCCAGGGATATTGGGCCAAGAAAAATGCCTTGAGCCCTGCTTTTGAGTCTTAGCTCTATCTCTCTGTACTTGTGCCATCTCACGCCAGTATCTGCCTTCTCTGGTTTTCAGCCTCCTCATGCTAGCATGGAATTGATCCTGTAGGGTCTCATCTGAGAATGAAATGCTGACACTTATTGATACCTACTAGATAATGATGCATTCCGCTTTACAAATGAAATTGCTGAGCTGGATGTGGTGCTGCACACCTGTAATCCCAGCATTCCGGAGGCTGAGGCAAGTAGATCATTCCAAGTTTGATCTACTGGGCTACAAAGAGAGCTCAAGGCCAGTTTGAATGCATGGTCTCAAAAAAAAAAAAAAAAAAAAGCCTTGCTAAGGCCGAGAGGTTAAAATCACTTGCTAGAGTGGCTGTGTGGGAGCTTGTCAGGCTGGACTCAAAATCACTATCATCCTGCCTCAGTCTCCCTCGAACTGGGATTATAAGCATAGTACCACCACGCCTGGTTTGCAGAGTGGGATACTGAATCATAGCTGCCCAGATCCACAGTCCAGGACTGTTTCAAGGAGCCCCACAATTGTCATCCTCATTAGATTTTACACATATGAAGGAGCCAATGGGGCAGTGAAAAAAGGGCTGGCAGATAATCTCTGAAGGCAAGACTCACTCGAATGCCCCCAATGCGATTCTCCCCATGGAAAGCATGTCCATCCTTGAGCCAGTGGATGGTGGGCATAGGGTTGCCTGCAGCTGGACAGCGGAACTTAACGGTGTTCCCGGCAGGTACTGCATGTAGTTTTTTCTCCATACGCTGGGGATGTGTCCAGTAAGGTGCTGGAAGGAGAGGAAGTATTATCTACTGCCCCCAAAATGACTACCAGTCCCACACAAATCTCTTCAGTGACTAGATGGGCAGTGGGGACATGAGTCTTTAATGACTCAGACCAACCTTGCTGGAGGTAAACATGCCCACTTGAGGAGCCTTTGTTGGCCTTGGGGTCTTCATCATCATTGCTTGGAGTCAAGGAATCTACATTAGGGACAGAGGGTGTTCCAAGAGGGGGTAGTCTCTCTTCTAGGCATCCCTTAACCCTCAGCCATCCCCTCTTACCATCTGCAACCAAGGTGAGATTGTGCAGGACAATCATGGAGCTGCGTGCCAGACAGAGGTAGTGGCCAGCATCCTCTGGCAGGAAGCTGACAATCTCCAGCCGGCCCCTCCAGCTCCGAACCCGGCCGGCAGGTGCCAGGCGGCTGCCCTCCTTGTACCAGTGGCCACCACGCTCACCCAGCCCACAGCACAGCCGCACGGGCTGTCCAAGGGCAACGGTCAACTCCTGCTCTTGTTGCTCTGGGCTGGGGGCCAGGCAGGGCTCTATGGGGAGACAGCAGAAGTTAGTGAGCCCCTCAGTCCCATCTGAGAGCCCTCTGCACACCAACAACATGCTGCATGAGCACTTCAACACATGCTTGCACAAGCTGCTGTCCCTCTGACGACATAACCACATGCCTATGCACAGGGCTAATGTCACACTTCTGGGGAAGGTCACACACATGGTACTTGGCACACATGTTAGACATACCACTGCCCAAGACACACACACACACACACACACACACACACACACACACACAGGGCACATGCTACAGGTGTTATGTACAGGACACATGCCATACTCCTGGGGCACATCACACTCATAGTGCATATACCACACATGCTGCCTGGCCCTTCCACACATACACCCAGTGTACAACACATACACACCACACACACACACTCAGCCAAGAGGCTCACCACCAGCTCTGCAGCCCAGCTCGGAGCCCTGCACTCTGCAAGCCCAGTCTTCTCTTGTAGACAGAGATAGGTAGACGTTGGCTGGGAGCCAGATACTGAATCTCTGCTCGAGCCTTGCCCTGCTGCCACCTTCTCAGGGCCAGGACCAGGATCCTCTCCAGCTCTGCTTAGCTAGCAGCCCCCTGCTGGTATCCACACAGCCCACCCTGCCAACCTCTCCCACCACAGAGGCCATACCCAGGTCCATTTCCTCAGAGGCCTCAAAGGACAAGGCTGGAGTCCCACATGACCCTAGCAGGACCCCCAACAGGGCCAACAGCAGTCGTATCTCCTTCTTGCTCATCTCAGGGACTCAGGCTGGAATTTCCACTGACTGTCCTCCTAAAGTAGGGAGGAAAAAGAGCTCACACTATACATGTCTCCGCTGGCACTCTTCCTTGATTTTATAGATGAGGAAACTGAGGCAGGAAGTGGTCAGCAGGCTCATCCAACCCCCCACCCAGGCTGCAGCAGGATGGACACTAGGTTTATCTGTGCTGCTGCCAGAGCCCAAGGCCTCCCCACAGGAGGTTCTGCAGGGGGCCAAGGCTGAGCTTCCTCCTCTCCTTGGGTCCTGCTGAGACCCTGGCATGAGTTCATACAAAGCAGTTTTGGGATTCTTTCCTTGGAAAGAGGCGGGGATGGCGACATAGCCTCTCCTCACTCTCAGCACACATCATTTAGTTTTTGCTGAATAAATGAATTTATTGCTGAAGAACGGGGGGGGGGATGTGACACAAGCCAAACCTCAGCATCTGGACGCTATCTAAGCTGACCCCCACCCTTTATAGCTTTACTGTCATTTCCACATTCAGCTTGGGATACCTCCAGTGGCTGGGTGTTCACAACTAACAGGGTAGTACATTCCAGGTCAAGCAAGACATTCTCCCTCACTCTAAACCAGAAATGCATCCCAAAGATACTTCTGCCTTTTGGGTCAGAGTGCCACCCAAGGCAATTTTTTTTTTTTTTTTTTTTGGCACCGGGGATCGAACTCACGACCTAGTGCTTGCAAGGCAGACGCTTATGCTGCTGAGCTAAATCCCCAGCCCCTTTGTTTTGTTTTTTAATGGGTTTGTTTGTTTCTTTTTGTTTTTTTTTAAGTTTTTTGAGATAGGATCTCCTACACAGTTCAGACTGGCCTTGAACTCACTATGTAGCCCAAACTAGGTTAGAACCCACAACTATTCTCCTGTCTCTGCCCCCTGAGTGCTGGGATCACAGGCATGTGCTATTACACCTGGCAATTGTGTGTGTGTGTGTGTGTGTGTGTGTGTGTGTGTGTGTGTGTGTGTGTGTGTTCAGAGCTGGTGGATTGAACCCAGAGCCTAGCAAATACTAGGCAAGCGCTTGGTCACTGAACTACATCCCAATCCATTTAAAATTTTTTGTTTTGAAACAGGGTCTTTCTAATTTGTCCAGGCCGGCAACAAACTTATGATTCTCCTACCTCAGCCTCCTGAATAGCTGGTATTACAGTTGTGTATCATACTTAGTTACTAGGATTTTTTGGTTTTGTTTTGCTGCCATGCTAGGGAGGAACCTAGGGCCTTGTACATGCCGGGCAAGTGGTCTACCATTGAGTTACACCTCCAGTTGTATTTTGTAAAGAATGTAAATTCTGCCAGAGTGGTAATACACACCTGTAATCCTAGCACTTGGGATGCTGAGGCAGGATGATCGTTGTGAGTTCAGGGCCAGCCTGGGCTACAAAAGTGAGTATGAGGCTGGTCTGAACTGTATAGTGTTTCAAAACAGGTGAAGGAAAAAAAAAAGTCGATTCTAAGTGTCAGACTGCCAAGTTCAAATCCTGACTCTTACCAATTTGCAAGTTCCTGTCTCTGTCCTGCTCTGGGTTACTATCCTTAGAGGACTGCTTTGAGGACAAAAAATAAAGTATCTAGGTCCAGGGCTGTCAACCTGTGGCTGCCCTGGGCCAGTCATCCCAGGTCTGGAACTATTCCTGTCAGGTGTTATATACACACCTACCCCATCCTGTTCCCTTTTCCAAACGTCTCTGTGCTTCAAATGGAGCAGTCAGAATTCAGTCTCAGCTTAAGCAGGAGAATAAGTGACACAGATAGCACCAGGGTCCTACTGACTGTTTGTTACCCAGAGCCATACAATAACCAAGAGGGACAAGTGTCTCTAAATCAGAGCATGATTCTGTTTGGTTTGTTGTTGTTGTTTTGTTTTTTGAGACAAGAGTCTTGCTATGCAGTTCAGGCTGGTCTTGAACTGGAATCGATCCTCTGCCTCAGCCTCAGCCTCCAGAGTGCTGGGATCACAGGTGCACCCCACCACGCCCAGTGAGTGCAGCATTCTTAAAAGGTGTGTTCCATACTCTATCAACTAGGAACCCTGTCTAGTCCATTACACTCCGCTCTTCAGCTCCTGCCACCACACTTCCAGTCCATCCTGCCTCCTCAGTCAGAGTGGATCCTGCCTCCCCTACCCCTCCCCAGGGCAGGTCAGGATTATCTCTTGTTTGGAGACTTTTCAAATTTCCCTTAGGCTTTTCAGTTTCCACTTTAAGTAGGGCTTTAAAAAATCTGCAGTGTCACCTTCTCCGCAGCAGTTTACAAGGCCTAGGGCTAAACCCGTCCAGCAGGATCCAGTCCATACTGTCTTCCCTGCACCCTGAGCCTTCCTCACCGTTCCTCCCCGATGGTCACACTGTCTCTTCAGCCTCCCCAGGAGCTTTCAAAACCATGCGTGTTTGCTCTCTTGCCTATTCCTCTGTGCTTCTCGTTTCTCTCCATCACCTGCCTAGCTCTGAAACCATGACTCAGCCCAGCCCAGCCCAGCCCAGCCCTGGGTTCGCTGTCGCCTCTGAAACACCCTCTAGCACACTGTGCTAAGCAGGGAGGGTAGCTCTGGGGCCCGTACCTCCGGCCAGGAGTGGAGGAGGAAGGGCCGACGGTTTTATTCCTAACCCCAGGTTGCCTTGACCTGACAACCTAGGAGTCCTTAGTCGGTCCCAGGGCCCGATCCTGGCGTCTGACAGTTCTGGATCCCCAGCCTCCCGTGCTCCCGCGCTGGGGGACCCTGCGCAAGTGACTGAACTTTTATGAACGTCAGTGTCCCCTTGTCTGAGACCCGCGCGCAGATGGTCAGTGCTCAAGGAGCAGCGCGCTCTTCCCCTGCCTTTGCCAGGTCACTCTCCCCAGGAGGCGCGAGGCAGCGGGTCCCCCATGAGGAGCAGCTGGCCCGCTCCCGCCTTGGTGGGCAATAAGTAACCAGCTCCACGGCCAGGGTGCTCTTTGGACAGAGCGGGACAAAAGGCCCTGTGTGCGCTGCAGGTTACTGATTTACCGCCCCCTCCGCCCTCGCACCCCCGCTGAGCGGACGCCCAGGTGCCCTCCGGAGCCACTCCGCCGCTCGCCCCCTGGTGGCTGGCCCCGGCTCAGCCAGAGCCTGCTTGGTGTCCCTCTGGGGACAGAGTCCGGGACTCACCTGGCTCCACCGCAGTCTCGCTCCTAGCTCTGGCTGTCGCGATCCCCGTTCCTAGCGGGGTCTGCAACCCGGAGCTCCTCGGCCCCAGCGGGAGAGTCAGGAATGCACCCGCCAAGGCGGCGTGGCCGCCCAGGCCCCGCCCACCTCGGCCCCGCCCCTCCCCGCCTGGACCAGCGCTATCTGGGGAGGAGAGCTCTGGGTGACCCAGACCCCGCCCCGCACGAGCCCAGCTCCCAAACCCGCCGGCTCCGGAATCCGGCCGCGCTCAGTGACCCCCCAGGTCACCCAGTGTTGGGACCTTGCACAGCTTACTATGCGCCCTTTCAGATTCGCCTCTTTCGCCCCTCTATGGGCCCTGACCAGGCTCCCAAGTTCTAGTCCGCTGCCTGCTGTCTCCCCTGCTGTTCACCATTCTGGGAATGAGACGTTGGCCCAGTGTGCCTCCCCTGTCTTCTGTGCAGTCTCTGTAGCGGCGGCTAGGAGAACTCTCCTTCATTTGTTTCCTGAGCAACCTTCAGAGTGATATTTAAAATACAAATCGGTAGCTCATGCCTGGGATCACAGCACTTGGAAGGCTGAGACAAGAGGGTCTCTGAAAGTCTGAGCCCAGCCTAAACTACATAACAAGATCTTGTCTCACTGCCACCCCCAAATCAGACTGTATCAACCACCTCTTTTTATTTGTTGTTTGATTTGTTGTTCTCTTATTTATGGAGACAAGGTCTTGCTGTATAGATCAGGCCACTAACTCACATTCTCCTGCCTTAGCATCCAGAGTGCTGGGATTACAGGCCTGCACCGCCGAGCCTGGCTTTATACAGATAGATTTTTGTCATGATATGGTCCCCATTCACATCTGCAGATGAAGCCTTCATTCACTATTTCCTTGCTGCCACCCACCAGTCCCTTTTCCTGGACTGGCTTTTCCTTTTCTTATTAGGTGTCAGCTCACTTCCGTTGGGAAGCCCTCAGGACTTCCTCTTTGATGCTTTCTTCCTTGTGAGGATACAGAAAGCAGCAGAGTGAAGGGTCCCCTGTGCAGACAGCAGGGCTGGGCTGCTCCGCTCAAATTTCAGCACCACCACGCAGACTTGGCAGATGACTCCATTTGTCCTCATGTTCTCAATAGTAAAAACGGTACACGCGGGCCGGGGATTTAGCTCAGTGGCTTAAGCGCCTGCCTGGCCAGCTCGAGGTCATGAGTTTGATCCCCGGTACCACAAAAAAAAAAAAAAAAAAAAAAGGGTACACGCTTGTGCTGTTCTTAAGCTGTTGCAAAAAGCAGGGTTCACATGTTATTAAGTGATTACAGTGGTGCCTTGGTTCATAAACTTAATCTTTTCCATGATTCTGGTCGCCAGTTGACCAAGAGCTGAATCAAATTCAGTGGTTAGGTTCTGTGTTGATCTTATGGGGACATTCGATTGGGTTCTCATCCAATTCGGTTTGTGAACAGAATAGTGGAATGAATGAAGTTCTCGAACTGAGGTACAACTGTGTTTATGACCCATTATTTTTCAACACACTGCCAGAATTGTGACAGAATGGTCAATTATGTAAATTGGGAAATGTTAAACTCCTAGGAGATCGGAAATGCTGGCCTCACCTGTACATGTCCAGTGCCTGGCACATCATCGGTGCCACTTTGGCTCAGATTTGATGCACCTCTATGTCTTTGTTTTTAGCACCTAGGCTGTGACAAATCTAGGGGGCCAGGTTCTGCACCCTTCACCTGAAGTCCCTGCCACTGCTCCTCTGAGGGCTCCTTGGGAAGACAGCAAATAAATGTTCGGGCCTCGGACCCAGCTCCTGGTTCCCCCTTTGAGAGGTGCACATGGCTCTGTGGCAACTGTTTTGCTCCTGTTTTGGTGCTGGGGATCTAACCCAGGGCTCCTTCCCCATTGTTATACAGAGAAGTCTATGTCTTTCTCCCCTGGTTCCCAACAGGTAGAGGCATTTCTTTGCATAACTAAAAGGCCCATTAAAGCGTTACATTTTTTCCCCCTTTTTCCTTCTCAAACAAAAGAATGGTCTCCTCCCAAAGATAGGTCAGAAAATCACTGTTATCTTTTTAAAAACAGTTTATCTGGATCTCCTCCTCGGTGGTCCTGTCTTGCTGGCGATCCCAGGGACAATGGGGCAACGGCCCTGGAGCTGCCATCCAGAAGCGGCCTCTTCAGGCTTCGAGAGAGGCTGAGCTCCCCACTGCGGGCCTTCTGCTGGCTCCCCTTGCTAACTTGGGTTGCCCAGGGCAGGATAAGCTACTGCTACCAGCAGGAGCCGAACCCGCACCATGGTTTTTATTTAAACTGCAAGGCATTTCCTAGGAAAACTAGAGATTTGAAGTATGGCAGCCTCTTGTTTCAAGATCCTCATGTCCCTCAGACTTGAAGCCCAAGGCCCCAGATATATCTCTCGCCCCTGCCTGATGTTCTATACCCACAGCCTCTCGAACTGACCCTCTGCAGAGACTGAAGCTTCATTCATCCATTGACTCATTCAGTGGGAAGGTACTTATTGAAGTCTTGTTATGCGACATGCACTGTTTTCAATCCTGGAGAGAAAGCAGTCAGTGGGACCACACCTGTGGGCAGATAAGCAAACTGGAGTCAGCGGTGAGGAACTTCTGTCATTGTCCCATTGTCTTGCTAACATGCTGTCTGTTCAGAGCCATTTGCAGTCTGTTCCTTAGAGACTTTCCAAATCTCTCCTGTGACCATGATGCCTTTGAATGCAGCCAATCTAAGTATCTCAGCAGAAGTAAAAGCCTGCTATCCTAAAATCATGCTTGCAGCCTGTCTCAGTTTCTTCATCCAGAAAATGGGCACACTCCAGCTTCTTTCTTCTCTGGAATATTGTTGGAAATGAATTAGATGGAAATGGGTTTCACCAAAGGAAAAAGTCCTTGGGCTGGGGATTTAGCTCAGTGGTGTAAGCACCTCCCTGGCAAGCATAAGGTTGTGAGTTCAATCCTTGGTACCAAGAAAAAAAAAAAAATCCTTGCCTTGGTTGAGCTCTTGTCATGTGGCAAACACCCCACCACACTAAGTGTTGTATATGCCTTATATGCTTTGAGCCTTCTTGAACCCAGGAGCACTCTACCATTGAACTACACCCTCAATTCTTTATTTTTTGTTTTGAGACAGGGTCTTACTAAGTTATCCATTAGGACTTTAACTTTTTTTTTTTTTTCTTGAGACAGGGTCTCACCAGGTAGTTCAGACTGGCCTTGAACTCACTATGGGTCCCATGCTGGCCTCAAGCTCCTGTCTATCTTCAGCTATCCTCCTGCTGCAGCCTCCTGAGTGCTGAAATTGGAAGCATACTCCTCAGTCTCCCAAGCACAGCTCTGTACCCTGGTTCCTTCACCGTTTTTTAAGTGAGGAAGAAGAAGCTTAGGCAGTTGGAATTTTTCGGAGATCAGCAACAAATGAGTGAAATGAGTAGCAGAGCCAAAAAAAAAAGTCAGCTCTGGTCTTTTTGGACAAAGAAGGAGAACTCAGGACAACTGGCCACAGAACTGAATCACTGATGTTCACATATTTCTTTCTTGCACTGGGACTTGAACTTGGATCTCATGCATGCTAGGCAAGTCCTCTACCACTGAGCTATAACATTTGCACACCTCCCACCCCACACACTTCTTTTGTTTTCAACTGCATCTCAGTATGTACCACAGGCTTGGGATACATACTCTTGGCTCAAGTAACCTTCCTGCCTCAGCTTCCACAGTAGTTGGGACTACAGATGCATGCCATGCATCTGGTCATATCAGATGATCCGTGCTGTCATTCTTTGGAGGTGAAGTTGCCATCTTTGTTAATTTTAAAATTTTTTCTGGACATGAGGGTGTATGCCTGTAACCCCAGCACTCAGGAATTTGGGGCAGGAGGATCATCTTGAGTTCAAGGCTGGCCTGGGCTACATTGTGAGTTCAAGGCCAGCCTGCACTATAAAGCAAGACCCAGTCTCAGCAACATAAATAAATAAATAAATAAGTAAATAAAAATTTTTCTACTATCCTCTTCCTTTTCCTTCAGTTTGAAAAACTGGCCAGGGATTTAGCTCAGTGGCTTAAGCGCCTGCCTGGCAAGCGAAAGGTTGTAGTTCAATACTTGGTACCAAAAAAAAAAAAA
>PVJX010010637.1:40449-56326 GCA_004027295.1 Dolichotis patagonum
TGCTGGGGTTATAGACATGTGCTACCATGCCTTCCTTCTTTTTTAACTTTTCTTATTTACTTATTTCTGGTGTTGGGGATTGAACCCAGGCCATTCACATGCTAAACCCTTGTTCTTCCACTGAGCTTTACCCCAACCCTCAGCATTCCTAATGATGGACCACTTCCAGAGGTGGCGAGTCCCCTGAGTTCCTGAAGCTATGTGCATGGAAAGGAGTGGGAGCCGTGTCTGGAAACTGCTTGCCCTTGCCTTGTGGCCAGTACTAATGGGGCACCAGTGATGTGTCAGGCACCAGGCAGACTGCGCTCCTGCCAAGCCAGGAGGGTCTCCTGAGGCCAGGCCCACCTGCCTGTGAGCAGAGTCGTGGGGAGAAGCCGAGGTTGGCTGGTGCCAACGATGTTGCTCTTGGACGGTAGCCGGGTCCAGGGAACACAGGGGCTCTTGTGCAGAAGGGCCGTCCCTGCGCCAGCTCGGCCCCAGCCCACGCCCCGCTCCGGCTCCATGCTGGCCTGAGCTCAGGGCCCATCCTCTCATGCATCACTGGTTGTTTCTTTCCTTTAAAGCAAATTTTATTTTGAGAAAAACTTAAAATACAGTCATATGTTAGATAAGGATGCTTCTGTCAAACACAGATTGCATAGGTCATGGTGATCCCAAAAAATTATAATGGAGCTGGAGCTCAAAAATTCCTATCATCTAGGATTTCTTGTGCACTTCGTATGTACGTGTGCGGTACTGGAGATTGAACCTAGGGATGCTGTACTACTGAACTGTATCTGCATCCCTTTTTATTTTCATTTCATTTTATTTATTTTTGTTTTTTTGAGACAGGGTTTCACTATTCAGTTCAGGCTGGACTTGAACTCACTTTGTAGCCTAGCCTGGCCTCGAATTTGCAATGATCTTCCTGCCTCAGAGTCCTGAGTGCTGGGATTGTAGATGTGTGGCACCACACCTGGCCTTTTTTATTTTTTATTTGAGCATGTTAGTGCAAAAACATTCTGTGCAGGTTTATAGCCTAGGAGCAATGGGCTATTATCTATCTATTGTCTATCTAAATCTCATATAGAGTGCCTACGTGTGCAATTAGACTATACCACCTAGGTCTGTATAAATCCATTCAAAGATGTTGCACAGATGAAGTTGCACAGTGATGCATTTTTGTGTATTTTTTTTATAGTGATGCATTTTTAAAGAACATCCTCATCCCCCCCCCCCCAGACAGTGTCTCACTATGTAATTCAGACTGGCTTTGAACTCACAATGTAGTCCAGGCCAGCCTCAAACTCATAGCAATCCTACTGCTTCAGCCTCTCAAATGCTGGAATTATAGGCATGGGCCACTACACGTGTCTTCATAACTGCATTTTAAATTGGTGCATTACTGTAAAGACAAAGCACACAGGATAATACTATACCTCTGGTACTCAGAGTTGACAGTTGCTATTACAGTACTTTACCATTTCTCCAACCCATTTTCTACTCTGACCTAAGAGACTCCAGGGTGGTCTAGCTTGGCTGGTCAAAATGGAGATGAAATTGCCAGGTGCAGTGGCACATGCCTGTAAGTCCAGCACTCAGGGGGCTGAAGAATCACTGTAGAAGAATCACTGCAAGTTTGAGGCCAGCCTGGACTAGATAGTGAAAGAAATAAAGATAGAAAGAAAGAAGTTAAATTATCATTATTTTTGGATGACATGATATTCTACATAGAAAAACCCAAAAATTCCACCAAAGACATAGATTTAATAATAAAATTCAGTCCAGTAGCTCAAAAATCAATAACACTCAAAAATCAATAACATTCCTGTACACAAATAACAAACTCATTGAGAAAGAAATTAGGAAAACAACACCTTTCCCAATAATATCTAAAAAAATGAAATACTGAGAATCAATCTAATGAAGGAAGTGAAAGACCTTTTGTTGTAGTCAGGGGTTGTACAGAGAACAATTAGGATCAGGACATGGAGTTTATAATATTTTTATGATGGTCACCCAGAGTTAACATAAGAAAATGCAGGAAATATATCCACGACACCAAAGACATAAAATATTTAGTCAAGGGCCTAAGTCCCACAGCATTGTCCCACATGAGTCCAGATAAAGACCCAGAGCTCATGACAATGCCTCCCATGAGTCCAACTGGAGGTCTAGAGCCCACAAGAAGGACTCACGCCAGTCTCTTTTACGGATCCGTGCTGGGAAGGCCCAAAGGTCAGCGGTGGAATCTAGGAAGTCTATGCCAGCAGGGTGAAGGAGCTGTGCTGATAGGCTGAGGGTTCTATGCCAGAGCCCAGAAGTCATACTCATAACACCAGGGCTGTCCTGAAAAGCACCACAGCCATCCTCAGCGACACGGAGGCCCCGAGCTCCTCCGACCACAAGCACAGTCGAGTATGTACCAGGAAGCCAGTGTGACGAGTTCATCTCGGAGACCAAACAGCATACGTCTTCCCCTTCGGAGCCAGGAAGCAATGCTAGATGTGAGGACCAGAGCTTTTCCAGGAGAACCTAACTGCTCAAACAACTCATAGGAGACCTCACAACGCCTCAACGCACTAATGCCTCAACACCCTGACGCTCTCCTTTCTCCTTCTCCACATCTCCATTTATGCTTGCAGCCTTCCTCAGGCGAAACATCTCTGCTCAGCAACACACTGATGTAATCCAGCTGGCATTAAGTTGACCACCAGTTTTCAATCCATAACACCTTTACATTGAAAACTACAGTCGTCTGAAAAAGGAGATCAAAGAGGTTGTCAGAAAAATGTAAGGATATCCCTTGCCTTTGGGTAGGAAGAACTAATATAGTGAAAATGGCCATATTTCCAAAATAGTTACACAGATTTAACTGCAACTCCACTCAAAATCCCAACAGCATATCTCATAGAATTAGAGAAATCAATTCTAAAATTCATTTGGAACCTGAAAAGACCTAGAACAGCAAAGGCAATTGTGGGCAACAAAAGTTTCTGACTTGAAATTATACTGCAAAGCTACTGTGATAAAAACAGCACAGTCCTGGCAAAAAACAAACAAACACAGACCAGAGGATCAATGGAACAGATTAGAAGATGCAGAAACAACTCCAGACCTACTTAGCTACCTTATCTTTGACAAAGGTGCCAAATACTTTCACTGGAAGAAAGACAGCCTCTTTAATGAAGGGTGCTAGAAAAACTGGCTTTCCACATGCTGAAAACTAAAACTAGACCAATATCTTTCACCATGCACTAAACTAAAAGCAAAATGGATCAAAGATTTAATATTAAAACATAAACATTAAATCTGCTAGAAGGTGAAATAGGTAGAACTCTTGAAGATATTGGTGTAGGCAAAGACTTTATGAACAAAATTCCAACCACTCAGGAATAACCATAAAGAATCAACATTTGGTTTCTCATTTTATTAAACAGCTTTTGCATAGAAAGAGAAACCACCAAAAGAGTTAAGAGACAGTCCACAGTGTGCAAAAAATTTTTTGCCAGCTCTTCCTCAAAGGACTGCTATCTAGAATATATAAAGAATTAATAGGGCTAGAGATTTAGCTCAGTGGCATAAGCGCCTGCCTGGCAAGTGTGAGGTCATGAGTTCGATCCCCAGTACAAAAAAAAAAAAAAAAAAAAAAGAATCAAATAAGACCACCCAAATTTATTATTATTATTATTATTATTATTTTGTAGTACCAGGAATTGAACTCAGGACCTTATGCTTGCCAGGTGAGTGCTTATGTCACTAAGCTATACCCCCCCATTTAAAGATCCAATCCAAAAATGGGCATCTGAAATGAGCAGACACTTCTCAGATGAAGTAGTACAAACAGCAAGTATATGAAAAAATGTTCAACATTACTGCTCATTCAAGAGATGCAAATTAAAACAATGGTAAAATTGCATCTCATGGGCTGGGGATTTAGCTCAGTGGCTTAAGCGCCTGCCTGGCAAGCGTGAGGTCATGAGTTCGATCCCTGGTACCAAAAAAAAAAAAAAATTGCATCTCACTCCAGAAAGAATGGCTAGTATCAAGAAATCAACTATTAACAAATGCTGGCGGGGCTGAGGGGAAAAAGGAATCTGTCTCCACTGTTGGTGGGAGTGTAGCCTAGTGCAACCACTGTGGAAATCAGTATGGAGATTCCTTAAAAAACTAGGACCAGAGACTCCATTGGACCCAAGTATTCTTCTTTTTGGTATCCTCCCGAAAGAATTAAAAGCATTGTACCACAATGATGTATGCACACCCATGTTTACAGTGCACAGTTCATAATAGCTAAATCTTGGAACAGCCCAAATGTCTATCAACTGATGAATGGATAAAGAAGACGTGGTTCTTTTAATGTAATGGAGAACTACTCAGCCATAAAAGAGGGTAGTTTTAAGAGATTTCCAGGTAAATGGATGCACCTCGAGAACATACTCTTAAGTGAAATAAACTAGACACACATGTAAATACCATATTGTTTTTCACCAGAGAAATGAAAAGTATAAATACAAACCAAAATGTATAATAAATATTGTGAAATAGGAAGATGTTCAAATGGAATGGGGAATAAGGGAGTAGAGAGGGGAAAGAAAAGGAAAAGCAAAAATGATAGAAAAAAGAGAAAAAATGCAAAGAAAGCTTTTGTAAATAAGGAGGGGAAGAGGAGTTGAAGGGAGTATAGGGAAACGGGAAAAAAAGGATCAAGCTATATCATGTATAGGTATAAATTCCCCATGATGAATGTGATCATTATGTGTATCTAAAATGTACTGTTAGTGGCCCTGAAGCAAGGCCAGCAGATCGCTGTAGCTGCTGGTTTCAAACAGGAGCCTAAAGCGAATTCTTTGTGGGGTCTGTTGGCCATTTCAGAACTTTGGAAATGGAATGGTCAATTCATCAGAAAGAAATAACAGGTGAGTATGGCAAACTTTAGGGGGCCTGCAGGGGAGAGACCCTGGCGCCTCGGGACCTGCCCCGTGTGGTTGACTCGGGGTGCCGGAAGAACAAGGAACTCCTCCCCTCTCTGGGGGGCCGCTGTGATCCTGCCTGCCTGTGGGCTGAGAATCAGACATCTCATGTCATCCTGTCCCCCATCCCGTGTCTCCCCTCCCCCTCCCCCTTGCCTAGCAAGTGGGAGCCAGTGAACTACACAGCTTGTGAAAAGATTGGCTATGTTATTTAGTATGAGCTCTCCCTAAGCAAAGATAAGGACAACCATTTGGATTTTTTTTTTTTTTTTTTTTTGGTACCAAGGATCGAACTTACAACCTCACATTTGCCAGGCAGACGCTTAGGCCACTGAGCTAAATCCCCAGCAGGATAACCATTTGGAAGAAAACAAGAGACAATATGACAGATAGTGAAGATCTCTGGTTGTCTAGCTTTGAAATTTATGCTTTCCTATGTCCCATTCTGTTCTGTTTTGTTGTGTTTAATTTTACTCCTTTTTAAAATAAAATAAAAAAATTTAAAAAAACAAAATGTACTGATAAATTTAATTAATAAATAAAGGGGTGGGGAGTCAGGGATAGCTCAGTGCGAAGGCCCTGAGCTCAATCCATAACACACAAAATAAGTAAATAATAAAATAAAAAAATAAAGAGGCCTGGCGATGTAACCTCAAATTCAATCTCTAGTACTATAAAGCAAAAACAAAGCAAAACCAAGAGCTAACCAAGTCACTCTTTAATGTTATGCCTACCATTAATATTACTTGGCCCACTTTAATGTTTAAAGAGGTAATTCTGACTTCAGGTATGGGTGACTCTAGATGTGTTCCATCCCCTGGTCTTCTTTCCTATGTAATAACTTTCTTTTTCTTTCTTTCTTTCTTTCTTTCTTTCTTTCTTTCTTTCTTCTTTCTTTCTTTCTTTCTTTTTCTTTTTTCCTATGTTATTTTCATCCACGGAGAATCTACACTAAGTGGCACCAGACCTCCATATTCACCATTCAGTTAGTTTCCCATGAGTCCCCATAAAAGACCAAACCTGGCTCCCATTGGCCCTGCTGGGTCACATGGTCATCTTTGGGCTAATCATACCCAATCACAATGGTCTGGAGAATGAAATAGTCTTTTATTTTGGTACTGGTGATTAAATCCTAGTTCTTGGACTGAGTTAATTTGGCAGCCCTTTTTACTTTGTGTTTAGAAACAAAGTCTCACTAGATTGCCCCAGCTGGTCTTTAATTTGGATTCTCTTGCCTCAGCCTTCTCAGTAGCTGAGATTACATGCACGACCTAGCATGTCTGCCTCAGAGTAGATTGGGAGCAAATGCACACCATAACAGTCAAGCGTGAAGTGCTGCTTTCGCTCAAACCCTCACGGTATGTGAAGTGGAGAACCGGGACATAAAAGAAAAACTGAGGGCTGTTACTACTGAGAGGAAATGGGCTGATATCTGTCCATTCTGGGATGGATCTTAAAGAGGGAAATTCAGAAACCTGAGTGGTTGGTGACTGGTGGGAGGACAGGAAAGAGGGGAGAAGAGACAGGCAGAATAAAAGAAGGACACTCCTAGCCACAAGAGCAGCAGGTGCAAAGGCTCCAAGGTTTGAACCCATTGGGAATATTCAGGAGCACCTGCCTTGTGTTTAGGCTGAGTCAGGAGGATTGTAGGTGTGAGTTGAGCCTGAGCAATTTAGCAGCTTAATGAGACTCCATCTCAAAATAAAAATCCACAGGGCTGGGGCTGTACCTCAGTGTGAAAATTTTACGTAGGGCCACCATGACAGGCACAGGACCACTGTAATGAGGTCTTGTGGGGGGACAAGAGGGCAGCTCAACTCTGGACACAACTTGAGTGAGCGGGATTTATAGCTGAGGAGCAGGGTGAAAGTCAAAGGAAGGAAAATGACTGAGGAAACAGAACTAACAGGATTCTTGCTAAAGACAGGCTCCACAGATCAGATACCAGCTTGGGGGTGGTGGGAGGGAGGAATCCAATCAGATAGGGAAGGTGATTCCATGCAGAGGAGAAGGAGTTCCTGCTAAACTGATTTAGCAGGCTTATTTGGTAAAACTGGATTTTACAAGGAAATGCTTAGACAGCTCTGGCGGAAGGTTCAGGAGCCTAACAAAAGTTTGCGCATTTCTGTCATTGATAAGACTTCCAATTTCTCTCCAAAGAGCCTTTCTATAGCATTGCTTGAGGGCCCCACTACATGTCAGCTAGTGATCTAAGACACAAAGACCGAAGCTGCAACCTTATGACTTATCTTTTATGACTTATCTTCAGAAGTCACACTGGTAATTTCTGTCTTAGTCTACTGATTAGAAGTCAGTCATTAATTACAGTTACACTTGAGGGAAGAGGGTTAAATTTGACACCTTGAGAAGCTGAGGCATGCTGGTGCACTTGGAAGGCTGAGGTGGGAGGACTGCCATGAGTTTGAGGCCAGTCTGGGCTACACAGGGAGATTGTGTCTCAAAAAAAAAAAAAAAATGAATGAACAAAAAACCCCTAACATAGGGTCAGGGATTTAGCTCAGTGGCATAAGCACCTGCCTGGCAAGTATGAGGTCATGAGTTTGATCCCTGGTACCAAAAAAATCCAAAAACAAAACAAAACAAAACAAAACAAAAACCCCTAACAGCTTGAAAGGAAGGATATAAAAGTATTTGTGGTGTCTGGGAATATAGCTCAGTGGTAGAACCTGGACCTAGCATAGACAGAACACTGAATTTGATCACCAGCGCTACAAAAACCAAACCAAACCTAACCAAATCAAAACCAAACCAAAATCACTTCCTAAAGACCTTTCCGAACCCCACCCCCAGTCTGTGCTCAATCTTTCTGTCATCTGCCCAGGTTGAACTGGAATTTCCCTCTGCAGCACTTTATCATGATTGTGATGAGTCATAGGTACCCAGAAGTCCCTACAGGGAGGAGATTGCATCTCAGTTCAGGGTCCCGACATTCAGTAGGAGCTGAAGAAAAATAAATTCCTTTTCCCACATTCTCTAGGAACCCCTTCCTCTGTCTTTCCTAACACCCCTCTGTCCTGGACCTTCTTAGTCCCAATAAAACCTGAGGCGCATTTTCACTTAGTGGCAAGTAACATACGTTGCTCACATGAAATTACTAAGTCACGCAATTTTAAAGACCAGGCGTGGATCAGGCTTCAGAGCAGTTATATCTTGTAGACCCAAGAAAGCAGTCACGATTAACACCCCCCCCCCGTGTTTCCATTCTCCAGTAACTGCTCCCCCAAAGAAGGCCACGAACAGCTCTGGGCTCAAGGCTTTCCATTTGAAATGCCTTCTCAATGGTTCCAGGAAAATCTGGGCATGCAGAGATCACCTTCCCCCAGATCACGTAAGCGGAAGGAAGGTGGGTCTCTTCAAGGAAAATCCTATCATTGCAAGAAAGGGAAATAGATAATGGGATGAAGAGAATAAACTATGATTACTATACCTGGTGATTCTGTCAGGTTTCATTGCACAGTAAGCCATTCCCAAACTTTGTTATTTAAAACAATTTATCGGGCTGGGGATTTAGCTCAGTGGCATAAGCACCTGTGTAGTAAATACGAGGTCATGAGTTCAATCCCCAGTATAAAAAAAAACAAAACAAAACAAAAACCAGAAAACCCCCCAAAACTAGTTTATCTTTCTTGAAATCCTGTGGATTAGCTGGGCTCAGACCTGCTGTTCTCCCTGGGGTTGCTTATGTCTTAGATTGGCTGCAATAAGGGTCTCAGTCAGCCTCCTTCGCACGTATGGAGCTGGCTGTTGGCTTCTGTGCACATGTTCTCTTCCCGTCACCACAGTCTCACCCAGACTTCCTTTCACAGTGGCAGGAGTGGAAGCTATGAGGACTCTTACGTCCTAGCCCTTGAAGTTACCTTACATCATGTCATTGCATTCTCTGATCAAAGACAATCACAAGGCCAGCCCAGCTTTGAGGGACTGGGAAATAGACCTCTCTATTTTAGCGGGGACTCTGTCACATTACAAGAGGGCACAGGAAAGGTGCATGGGAGGTCATCTTGGAAACAATCTATTCTATTCTAAACTTGGCATGGTGGTGCATACCTGTAATCCCAGTGCTTGGGAAGCTGAGGCAGGAGGATCACTGGGAATTTGAGGTCAGCCTAAGACTCACACTACTGTGACCCTGTCTCAATGCCTCCCCCCAAAAAGGTCAAAGCAAAGTAAAGCAAAACAAAACAATCTATTCTACAGGACCCTAGGAGCCTCAGGTAGGAGGATTGCAAATTTGTCCTAGGTAGTTTAGCAATTTGTGAGACCCTATCTCAAAATCAAAAATAAAAAGTGTTGAGATATAGCTCAGTGCAAAGACCATGGGATCAATTCCCAGTACTGTGAACAAACTGTCATGGTTTATGTCGGAGGCCCCCAGGCCTCATGTATTTGCATTGTGCATTTGTGATTTGTTCATTGTCTAGTGCTTGGATTGATGGTGTCAGTGCTACACCCTCCTAGGGGGTGGAGCCAGGATGTGATGTAATGGCAGGAAGAAGGTGTGTCTCTCTCTTGCCAATTTCCGCTTGCTGTTTGCAGCTGCCATGAACTGCAGCCCCGCCATGCCACCCAGCTTTGGAGCCAACTGAAACCTCCAAAAACTGTAAGAAATAAACCTTTCCTTTCCCAACTTTGGGCATCAGGTATTTTGTCTCAGCGACGAATAAAAAGTAACTAAGACACAAACAAACACCTAAATAAAACAAAAACCAATCTATTCTACCTCACAAACCACATTTTCTTTTTTTTCTTTCTGAGTTTTTTGAGACAGGGTCTCCCTACATAGTGCAGGCTGGCTTTGAACTCGCTTATGTTGGCCTAGAACTCATGGCAATCCTTCTGTCTTAGTCTCCTGTATGCTGGGATGACAGGCATGCACCACCAAACAGGCACGACCCAGCTCTTCTAAATCCTTTTGCTGACACCCGTCTCATCCCAGCAAGCTGGCTCCTTTGATCTTCATAACCAATAGAACTGTGGTGGCAAACCAATGGTAAGCAGAGGCTTCTCTATTGGCTTGTGAGCCACACCACCCCAGTAGCCAAACATCAGAAAACAATTGTTTTTTTCTAAACTAAAACATCAGTATTAAGGTTTAAATTGCAGGGTTGGCACTTTGTAATAAATTAACTGGTTTAGGGTTGCAGTGTGGGCACTTGGTCACTAAAAGGGTTGAACCCCTGCAGTAGGGTTCATCTCCTACATGAAATCTTACCTGGGTTGGGGTGTATCAGTGGTAGAGTACTTGCCTAGAGTACAGGCCTGAGTTTGATCCCCAGCATGATAACAAAAAGAAAAATAATCACAGGCCTATGCTAGGCACCAGGGGTCCAGTATGATGAATAAGATCTAGTTCCTGCCCTAAAGAGTTTCTAATCTACAACAGGAACCCAGCCTCCGCCCAAATATATATAGTTCAGTGGCACAAGCACCTGCCTGGCAAGCATAAGATTCTGAGTTCAATTCCTGGCATCAAAAACAAAAACAAAAACCAGGGAAGCCAGGATTTTTTTTTTTTTTTGGAGACAGAGTCTTTCTATGTAGCCCAAGCTAGCCTCAAACTCACTATGTAGTCCAGGTGAGCCTTGAACTTGTGAGGATCCTCCTGCCTCAGCCTCCCAACTTCTGGGATTACAGACACGCACCACCATGCTCAATTCAGAAGCCAGGAATTAAATAGATGATAACAGTATATCAATGGTAATACCAGAAGAGGTCACAGGGAAACTGCACTTAGAAAGGGCAGCCAGGCAGCTCAACGTTGGGAATCAGTGATCTTTTTAGCATGAGAGGAGGTCTCCAAATTGAAAAAGCAAGGGAAAGAAGTCATAGGTATTTTTTTTCTCCCTCTAGTATGAGGATCAAACCCAGGGCCCCTGGCATGTTGGGCAAGCACCCTACCACTGAGCTATGTCTCTACTTCCTAGGCAGAGCTGTGGATCAGAAGGGGCAGAAACTAAATTCAGCTGGGTGTAGTGTTGTACCCCTGTAATTGCAGCACTCAGGAGGCTGAGACAGGAGGATCACCACAAATTCAAGGCCAGCCTGGGCTATATAATGAGTTCAAGGCCAGCCTGAACTATGTAGGAAGACCCTGTCTCAAAAACGAACAATCCCTCCCCTCCAAAACAAAACCCCCAAAAAAGTGGAAAGAAAGAAACCAAATTCAAAAGGATTTAAGGCAAAGTCATTACCAATAACTCCTGGGGATACTCGGTTCAGGCAAGACTGGATCCAGGTACTCATCAGTCAGCAGCATCTGCTCATTAGGGCATTTGCCTGTAATTCCAGTACTCTGGGAGGGTGAGGCATGAGGATCCCGAATTCAGACCCTGTTTGGGCAATTTGGTGACTTAGTGAGACTGTCTCAAAGGATAAAAGAATCCCATTCCAAAAAAAAAAAAAAAAAAAAGTAAAACAACCAAAAAACTCAGAAACAAAAAAACAACAAAACAAAACCCAAGAAATCAGTCTTATCTGTTGGGTGATTCTCTGTGTTGACTTAATTCTCAGGCAGATTTCCCTTATGGTGTCGGCAAGCCGCTCTACACTTAGATTCTGATTGCTCAGGCTGGGCTCATCTTTAGGAATCTGGGCTTGAGATCAGCGCCTCAGGAGCTCAGGGTCTAAGAACAGAGCATAGAATGCCCAAAAGGAACAGTGTAGACCATGTGGATCAGACCAGACATCAGGCAGCTCCCAAGCAGGTCACTAAATTATAGCCTTCCACGAGAGAAGGCCTGACCAAAATGTCCCAAGGGAAGGGCGAGGCTCCCTGAAGAAGTAAAGAGCAGATAGGCAAGGAAGCAATGGGAGCCTGGGTCAGATCTCTCCAGGGCTATGCGGTGTACAAGCTCTGCCAATTCTTTGCCTTGGCTTTTTTTTTCCCCCCTGTGAAATCAAGTCTTTTCCAGTTGTCTGGACGGTTAACTGAAATATCAAATACGGTGGTGCAGAAGAGCTACCCTCTATGTCAGTAGTGAGGTCCTGAGACCAATCTGCCGTGCTCAGTACAAAGGAGCATTCTCCACCTAGTGGTTGCTGAGTACGCTGTGCAGAGAGCTGGGCTATTGTGACACCGTGTGTGGAGAGTGGCCTGGGACGTGCAGGAAAAGCGATGTCCGGTTTTCTCCCGGGATGAGGGGCTGTCACAGAGCAGAGGCGGTTGTTAAGTGGATGGACACGAGTGATTGTGCATCATGGGTCTGGGTGGGGATGGGGACAGTTCATCTGGCAGGGGCTATGAGGGAAGGGGTTTCTTCTTTATCCATTTTGGGAAGAACCAATAACTGTCCATCACAACTACTTCAGGAATCCGGCTGGGAACAGTATTTCTTTCAACTTCCATTTTATAGAATCAAGACCTTAGGTCACATGAAGTGGGTGGTGGCACTGATTGATTTTTTGACTGACTGACTGAGGTGGGGTCTTCATATGTAGTCCAGGCTGGCCTTAAACACACAGTGATCCTCCTGCCTCAGCCTTCCCAGTGCTGGAATTACAAGTGTGCACCACTCTGCCCAGTGTGACTATTTATTTATTTACTTAATGTTTTAGTAGTACTAGGACCTTTGCACTAAGCTACATCCCCAGCCTATTTTTTATTTTGAGACAGGCTTTCACTATGTAAACCAGGCTGGCCTTGAACTCACTCTATAGCTCAGATTGGCCTTGAGTTCATTGCAGTCCTCTTGCCTCAGCCTCCCAAGTGCTGGGATTACAGTTAACGATCCTTTAACTGTCTCTCTTTGAAGTATAAATTAACTAACCAAGATCACTGGACAGTTCTTGGGTCTGGTGGAGAACACAGCTTGGCCAGAGAAGAGCTGAGATCTGAACCCTGGCTGCCTAATTCCAAGTCCACATTCCTTACCATGGCACCAGACCGCCTCTCCAGAGCTGACGCCTCTGTGAAATGAGGCCTTCCCTGGCCACTAGTGCCATGGGCAGGAGCTTCCTCTGATGTTTAACTGCTAGACCGTGGGTCCTATGCACTGTCACTAATACTGTTCCAGGGTAGAGAAATCCAAATCTGATCTCTGGAGTGCTGAGATTTCTTTAAGAGAGGCCCTAATTGGAAATCAGGACCTGAGTTCAAATCTTGAGTACAAACAGAATGGCTCAAAAACAAAAAGAATGAAAATTGGTAGAATCATTTTGAAAAACCTTTTGGCAGTACTAGACAAGCAAAAACAAAGCAAAAAACCCCTCAAAATCACTCCTGAGTGCACATGTATGCATACCGAACAACATGCGCAGAATTCTCCACAGCAGCTTTATTTGGAATAATCCCAAATGAAAACAACCCAATTATTCAACAAACAGTTGAAAGGCTGGGCTAGTCATATAGCTTAATGACATAAGCAACTGCCTGGCAAGCTCGACGTCCTGAGTTTCATTCCTGGTACCATTAAAAAACAAAACAAAACAAAACAAAACAAAACAAAACAAAACAAAACAAAACAACAGTAGAAAGACTTATCTGTGGTAGTTTCAAATAATGAGTTGCTACACAGCATAAAAAATGAACATCTGATACAATAATATGGATGAGCCTCAGATATTATGCTGTACAAAATAAGATTATGTATAATTCCATTTCTATAAAATTTAAGAGTAAGCAAGCTGGGAGTGGCACATGCCTATAACTCCAGCATCCAGGAGGATCGCCGTGAGTTCAAGACCAGCCTGAAAAACCCTGTCTCAAAACAACAAAAACAACAACAAAACAAACAGCAAAAACAACAAACAACAAACCAAAACAAAGTATGGTGATACAAGTGGACATAATAGTTCTGAGGGGTTGTGACTAATTAGAGGAACCAAGATCACTTCTGGGAAGCTGGTAACACTGTGTACTTTTTTTGTTGTTTTTGTTGCAGGGAATGGGACAGAAGCCTTGTATATGCTAGGGAATGTTCTGCATCCTGACCTAGAAGGTGACTGCTCACTTATGCACACGTATGATGATGCATCACTCTAAAAATTGGTGTACACTGCTAAATATATGCTATCTCTCAAACTTAGAGAAAAAAGGAAATGGCTAATCAGGACAGTTTCTGCTCTGGTGGAGAATACTTTTTGTCCCTCTAGTCTAGCAAGAATCTTACAATTTTCTTTCTTTTCAAAACAGGGTCTCGCTTTGTAGTGCAGGCTGGCCTTGAACTCACCATATAGCCCAGGCTTGCCTCAAACTCGTGGTGATCCTCCTGTCTCAGCCTTCCGAGTGCCAGGTTTACAGGAGTGTATCACCATGCCCATCCCGCAATTTTCTTTCTGGGTTGCATCTCCACCTCTTTCTCAGTTGCTGTGCTTTAGGTAGAGCTAACTCCTTCCCAGGATTTAGGCACATGACCAGACCTCAGAGCAGTGATTTCCAAAGCCACGGTGACTGATCAGGAATGGGAGGGACCAAGCTGGCTATTGAATCAATCCAGGACTTTAGTTGGAACTAGATAGTAAAGCTTTTTTTCCACCATTTTTCCTTTTTTTTCCACTTTATTTTTTAAAAATTAGTACATATTTGTCATATATAATGATCACATTCATTGTTGGGTGTTTGTACCTGTACATAATATATCTGAACTTTTTTTTTCATTCCCCTTCTCTCTCTTCAACTCTTCTTCCCCTCCTTATTTAAATGTCTTGTGCAGGAGGCTGAGGCAGGGGGATTACTGTGAGTTCCGGGTCAGCCTGAACTGCGCAGCAAGATGGTGTCACAAACAACCAAAGTCTTGTTTCCATATTTTTTCTTCCATTCTTTTATCTCCCTTTTCCCTTACTCTGCCCCTCATCCTTGTTCTCCTGCCCATTAAAGCATGTTCTTACTACTTTACAATAGCTAGCCCTCCATTATGCTCCTAGTTTACCCTTTGAGTTTGTCACACAAGCAAAATAATGTGATATTTACACTTTTGTGCATTTGGCTGGGCATGGTGGTGCACACCTGTATTCCTAGCACTCTGCAGGCTGAGGCAGGAGGATCACTGTGAGTTCAAGGCGAGCCTGAGTTATATAGTGAATTCAAGGTCACCTTGAACTACATAGCAAAACCCTGTCTCAAAAAAAAAAAAAACCCATGTGCCCGATTTATTTTACTTAGAATTATGGTCTCAAGGTATATTCACATACCTAAAAACAACCCAAGTTTTTCCTTTTTGAGAGAATAGTACTCCATTGTACAAATGACAACAGGGAGAAGACAAGATGGCGGACTGGTAGGTAGCAGGAGAGAGACCCTCTCTGAGAGAGACAGCTCAAATGCCAGAATAAAACACCCTGGAGAGACCCAAACAGAGAGAGATGGACTCTCACAACCCCCGAAAAAACTAAAGTGCAAAAGACTGCTCGAATATGAGGTCCTGGGGCTACTATTAGTGAAGATAAGATCAGCGAGCACGGAGCCCTCCTCAAGCTGCCTGAATCCCTGCCCGACCTGAACAAGCGATCCGCGCCAAAGCGACTGGCTTGAGCCGCCGGAGCTCGGAGCTGAACAGCCCTGCGTGCAGCTCGCCAGGACCGGCCTTGCACTCGACCCACCCAGAGGCACCGTGAATTCCCACTGCAGCTGCGCTGAGGTTGGAGGTTGGGGAGTCCAGCAGTTCTCGTGGACGCAGTGAGTGATGGGAATAAGACCCTCCCACGGGAAGGGGGAAACTGACTGGACGACATGTTGGATTTGGGCAGGACAGCCCTAACTCCATAAGGAAGTGGCTTCAGCTGGTTGCCTCCCTCGCCGAGCGGATTAGTGGAATCTGCTTGGACTAGGCCACGCCCCTGAGATCAGTGCACACTGACGCAGTGAAGGCCTGCAAAGGTTGACTGGCCCAGAAGGGAGGAGCTAGCGCACACTGCCTGTGGGTGAGCTCTAATCTCTGATAACCTATTGAAGAGGGCTAAAGCTCCTA
>PVJX010010638.1:0-38912 GCA_004027295.1 Dolichotis patagonum
GTTGTTTAAGCAACAGGCACAGGCAAGAGCCGAACCAGCTCTGACCACAATTCCACACTCCTGCCACTTTAGTGCGGCACAGACAACCCCCTGGGGAAACAGGGTACAGAAGTTTGTGATCTTATCCTGCCCCAACACAGCACAGAGAAAGGACAAACCCTGAGAGCTGCATCTCACTGTGGCTGGTACCAGAAGAGGGGCGTGGGAAGGAGAGGCAGGGCGCGGGAAAGCCCCGAAGGTGATTCTGCTTCCTGCTCCACAGAAAATCACGGCAGGCTGAGCAGGAACCACAGTCACCCATCTAAAGGGGGCAACTGTTCCTCAGTGCCCGCTGATGGTCACCATGTCGCAGCTTGGGCCCACTTTTTTAAAAGCAGCCCAATTACCAAAGCTTATCAAACCAGATCCCGAACAAAAAAGCGCACCCATATTTTACATGCCAATCAAAACATCTGTGCGGGTCAGACACAGCTGTGGAGTCAAACGGCTGTGACCTCTGGTAGAGCTGTGTCGCTGGGGGGACCAGCGTGGGAATCCTGGCTTTCCCCTATGTGGTCAACAGTGCTCAACCCCCAGAGCTTTAGGGAGGAGTAGGAAGAGTCAGCACAGGGCTTGGGGAATGGGACTGTCATCACAGTAACTCCAGAACTGTCTGGGGCTGACGCTCAAGTATTGCTGGAAGTCAAGATACTGTGACTATTTGTGACAAAGGATTTAAGAACAAGGGGACAGGGCTGGTAATGCAGCCCAGTGGTACAGCACTGCTTAACAACCACAGAGCCCTGGGTCATACCAATCAGTCTTGTACACTTACATTTTTTTTTTATTGGTACCGGGGATTCAAGTCATGACTGCATGCTTGTAAGGCAGGCACTTATGCTGCTGAGCTAAATCCCTACCTTTTCTTTTTTGAGAGATGGTCTTGCTACATAGTCTAGGCTGGCCTTGAATTTACAATGATCCTCCCGTCTCAGCCTCCCAACTGTTGAGATTATAGGTATACAACACCATGTCTGGTCACATCTCTGCATTTATGTGATACTTTAATAAAAAGATATTAAACAACTAGGAACCGGGTGTGGTGATGCACACCTATAATTTCAGCACTTGGGAGGCTGAGGCAGGAGGATCACTGTGAATTGGAGACCAGCATGGGATACATAGCAAGAACCTGTCTCAAAAAACCAACTAACCAAACAACAAGGGGTACTAATGGTTCTGGCTGTCTAGTCACCCATTCCCATCTCTCAGCCTCTGTTGGATTCATGGCTCACTAGCCCACAGCTATCATCAATGTCAAATCCAGAGAATCCCCTCCAAATAACTCAAAAAGAAGTCCTTCCCATTTCCTCAGCAGCTGCCCCTGGTATGTGGCAAGGGAATGAAACACTGGAGACACAAACTCCTGGCTTTGGGCAAGAGGCAATTTCCTCCCAATGGCTGTGTGTACTTGGAGCATGCACGCCCTCTAGCAGGAGACTGCTGGTCCTGCAGGCAGCTGCCAATCTAGAATGCTGAGCCTTGCTCTGAGCAGCAGGTCTAGCAATTCAATGCCTCGGCTGTTTTGTAACTTTTTTCCCCTTTGGCTCCTTTTTATTTGTTTGTTTTCTATGTAGTACTGGGTATGGAACCCAGGGCCTTGCACACGCTAGGCAAGCACCCTACCACTAAGCCACATCTCTTGGGGGTAACTTTAGTGCTCATTTAAGAACAAAACAGGAAAAGGAAACACACTTACTCTCTGATCAGACATGTTTCAGGATTAGCCTGTTTGCACTGGCTACTTCAGACACCAAAGCCACTTCAAACATGACCATTAAAAACACATGTGGTCACCACGCTCAAGCTTTGGTTATGAGGTAAAGTTCTGTTTTCTAAAAGAAGTGCCTTTAATAGATAGATGTAATCAGACAGTGCCATTTTTACACACTATCATCAAATAAGTGATTCAGGCAAAGATCCTGAAGGATGAAACCATTAGATGAGGGTCTTCACATTGAGGAGACGGGACTGGAACCCCCTCTCGTGGCTAATGGCGGTGTTACGAGGCTGGTTGCTCACAGACTTCATGCAGAAGGAAGTGCACTGCACCTCACACCAAGCAGATCAATGGCTTTGGCCTCCTTTCCTTTCCTTCCCCATATCCTGTATTATTGTTTTGTAGGAGAAGGCCCAGCATAGAACACAACTGGAAATACTGTATTTGTGCAAACGAGGAGCTAGTGCTTGAGTAAAACAGGAAGATGTGATTCTGTATTTAAAACAAAATATTTTGGAATCAGGGATGGTGGTGCACACCTGTAATCCCAGCACTTGAGAAGCTGAGACAGGAGAATCACTGTGAGTTTGAGGCCAGCCTAGGCTACATAATGAGTTTAAGACTACCAAAAAGGGGCTGGGGATTTAGCTCAGTGGCATAAGCGCCTGCCTTGCAAGTGCATGGTCATGAGTCCGATCCCCGGTACCGATTAAAAAAACAAAAGACTACCAAAAAAACCCCAATTAACACAACTGAGGACCTACATGCACCTGGGCTATGGGTCTGCAAAGACAAGCTGCCATGACATCCTGATTCCCCCTAACAATCAATACATGGAAACAGGTATCAAGGATCGAAGAACACGGTCACAATGTGCCCCCACCCTACTTGCAGCAATGGAGATTAAATCCAGGACCTTCACATTGAACCACATCCCCAGTTCTCCCCTGGCTTTTTAACACTTTTTTCATTAAGAGACAGGGCCTTGCGAAGGTGCTCAGACTGCTTTGAACTTGTGATCCTCCTGCCTCAGCCTCCTAGAGTGCTGGGATTATAGATAGGTACACGCCAACATGCTGGAACTGAGTCTCTTTTCTAGACTTTTCGCCAGGCTTCTACAGACATGATCTGGCCAAGACAAAGGCAACTGGAATTTCTTTCAGGTCAATGGTCTGTAACAGGTAAGGATTCTACATGATTGTCTTGGATCCCAAAACTTGGCCTTTGGAGCCTTACTCTTACTCTCCCCAAAATGTAAATCTGAATCTAATTAAGACTTCAGAGCAATTTATAGTTTATAGAAATACGGGCAATAGAGAAATAATGCAAATAATGCTACTAGAAGGCAGACAGATACATTCAAGATGTGGAATGTTCTGTAGAACAACTGAACTGAGCTCTTCAACAACTGTTTTCTACCCTATCTTTTTTCTTTTCATTTATTTTTTTTCTACCCTATCTAATGGGTGCACTTGCTGGCTCCCTGTCAGCCTGGGATGTGGTTTGTAAAGTCAGAGGATGGTGGAGGACTAGGACAAGAGTCACAGCACACTCACCAAGAGGCCTGTGGTTCTGAGAAACCTAGGTGGACCCAAGAGGGACACGGGAGCCCCAATTTGGGCTCCAGCTCTGTCCTGCAGTTTGGGTGTCTCCCCTTTCTGGGGTGTCAGGTTCACCTCATGAAGTGACCCCATTCCTCAGTGTGGCACGTGTTCCTCTGGTTCCTGTCTCCTTGCTAACACTTCTGTGGTAGTCACTGTACTCTGCCCTGGTCGGTGCCTTCCCAGGCAAGTACTTTGCTCCCTCCCAAAAGTACCCTGCGCAGGTAGCTCAGCTGTCAAGTCTGCAGATGAAGACGCAGCTCGGAGAGGTGAAGTGACTTCCTGGCCACACACAGGTGACCCGAGATGCCAAGACACGGACACAGCCACCTGGATCCCACAGCCGGTGTTCTGAACCCCACACGGCCCAATTAGAAGCAACTCAACCATCTCCTCACAGGGAAACTCACACTGACAACCACAAGGCGCTGCCCCATTTGCTGCCTTGGTCCACAGCCATGCAATGCTTACCTGCCCTGTGCGACAACCTTTGGCCCAACACCTCTCCCAAAGCACCTGCTGTGTGTCTAGAAGCATTTCCTTCTCAATCTACTTCCACTGTCTTAGCAACCGGCCCAAGGTCAAATTCCTAACTCAAAAATCCACTCCTCCCTGCAGCTCTCAGCCCAACACCATTATTCTGCCTCCTTTCTTCCCAGGCTACGAGACCCTAGGCAAATGACCTTACCCCTGTGCGCCTCAGGTCCCTTTCCTGGTGGGATCCACTGTAACAACATCTAACTTAGGGCTGTTGTGAAAATCAACTGAGATGGGAAGGAGACTTCCCCTTGCAGTAAACCTTAGCATGCTGCCTGCCCTATGGTGGGTACTGAATAAATTTTGTTTCTTTCCATGGTCTGGCCTCATCTCTCCCTCCTGCCTCCCTTCCTTCCATCTGTCCACTACCCACCCACCTGTCCCTACTGTCCCCTCTGGCTGGCTGGCTGGAGACTGCCACTCCTGCACTAGTCCATGCTCCTTGCACTGCTGATGGTCTGACCTTCATCCTTGGTCCTACCTGCCCGATCCAGACTCACCCCCTGCGAGTGCAGATATTCCACAGTCTTGCCAATGGTGTGCAGGACGAAGCTGGCCTCCCGCTCCGAGAAGAACTTCTGCCGCAGGATCTTGTCCAGCAGCTCCCCACCGCGCATCAGCTCTGTCACCAGGTACACGTGCTTGCCATCATCGTACACCTGCCCAAGGCCTGGCGTCAGGGCCATCTCCCCATCACCATGAGGCTTAGGCACCCACTGTGCTCTGTGCCCCAGGGACCCTGGCGGGGTCTGTACCCATCTGGGCTCCTCTCCTCCTGGACAAGGGGATGCTGAACTGGTCTCCAGGGAGCAGAGATGCTCTCAGAAAATACTTGAGCCTGCAGTGGGGGGCCCTTGGAGTGTGGCTGAACTGGAAGTACACAAACCCTCGCGACCAGTGTTCCTGCCCCTACCCTAATCTCAAGAACCCCTACTCACATCTTTTAGTGTGATGATGTTGGGGTGCTGCCCGTACCGCAGAAGAATCTCTATCTCTTCTGAGGGATCCCTCTTGCTCTTGTCGATGACCTAGAAAAGGCAGATGTATGCGGTAGTGTTCGGGACAGACTCCCGATTCCCTTCCTGCCATGGCGTCCAACCCTCAGGGTCTGGGGTCTGTTCTCCTGTCCACAGAGCCTCAGGCCCTGATCCTCCAGGCAAAGGCCACAGGTTCCTTGGTCCCACCCCAAGCCCTCAGCTTGGGCCACGGTCAGAAGTCTCACCTTGACAGCATATTCCATGTTGGTGGCCTTGTGGACACAGCGCTTGCACACGGAGTAGGAGCCCACACCGATCGTCTCCTTTACCACGTAGCCATCGCTAAAAACTAGGTTCTTCCCATGGAGTTGCTGCAGGAGACCAAGAAGTGGGGCTGACTGCTGGCTCCAGAGTACCAGAGGTTGTGCCCACCACCAAGGCCTTGGCTCAGTGGATGTGGTACAGGCGAAGAGCCAGGAGGCCTGGGTTAGTGCTGGCTGTGTGACTTCAGGCAAGAAGCGCCCCCTCTCTGGGCCTCAGTTTTCTTCCCTATCTGATGGGTGCACTTGCTGACTTCCCGGCAGTCTGGGTTGCGGTTTGTATAGGCAGGAGGTGGTGGAGGGGGAAGGGCAAGAGTCACAACACACCCACCAAGAGGTCTGTGGTTCTGAGAAGCCTAGGCAGGCCCAAGAGGGACACAGGAGCCCCGATCTGCACTCCAGCTCTGCCCTCCTGAGGGTTGGCGTGAGCTGTCTCCCCTTTTTGGGGCGTCAGCTTCACTTCACGAAGTGTCTCAAGGTTCTTCGACATTAGCAATAGTAAATGTTCACACAGTACCCGGTGTGAGCTGTGTGCCAGGCGCTATCTAAGCACTTGTATCAGGTGGCCACGCGTCCAGCAGTCAGCCTTAGTTTGTACCTGCTGTCCCTTTCTCACAAGTCACCAGAGGAAGGGTCTATCAATATCCCCATTTATAGAGAGGGACACAGCAGCACCAGGAAGGAAAGTGTCCCATCCAAAATCCCTCCCCCTTGAAGGTCTGTAGCAAGGCAACGAGATCCCAGCTCTACATTGATTTATTTTCTTTTTTTTTTTTGAGACAGGGTCTCACTATGAGGCCCAGGCTGGCCTTAAACTCATGGGGCGATCCTCCTGCTTCAGCCCCCGAATGCTGGGATTACAGGGCTGCACTACCACGCCGGCTACATTTTCCCTCTCAACCTTTTCACAGATCAGTGTAGTATACAAGGGAGGGACAAACAAGACCCCCGCTATCCACTCCTGTCAGGGACTTAACAGACACTTGACCACGTGCTGGGTACCCCTGGCATTTACCCACCTGTGGGCCCAGAAATTTAGAAGCATGTTGTCATCCAATTATTAAGGTCACTATTTCACAAACGGGAAAAAGAGGATCAAGGGGCTGGCAGGGCCTTGGCATCAGGCTTTGAGCCAGGCCTGTCCAGATCTGCAGCCCATTCTCAGCTGTTCTGCCCTAGGTCTTCTATGTGGAAAGGGCCAACCGAGCAATGGCCACTCCTCCCTCCCTCACCTGTACCACCGAGTGCAGGGGCGCCTGTGTGGCCCGAGGCTTGCTGTCGTCCTCCATCAGGCCAGTGGCCACGAAGCTGAAGCCACGGAACAGCTGATGGGCGCCGGCGCTGGGGGGCACACCTGGGGAATCTGTAGGGGAGGAGCAGGATGTGAGCCCAAAGAAGCCTTGCAAAGGCTCCAGGGAGCCTGGCCTGCCTCAGTCGCTGGCAGTGGTAGAATCTTGGGCCCGGGAAACATAGACTCCTACACCAACCTCCAGTCCAGGCCACGCTCAGGCCAAGGGTCTTGGATGCCCTTGCCCCTGGTCCATCTGCTGTACGAGAGCCAGCGGGACAGTTCCAACTGCAAACCAGCTGCTCTGCCCACCTTGACCGCTGTGCTCTGCCCCAGCAGACGACCCAACTCCTCAGTCAGGCAACCGAGGTCCCATGGGCTTAACGTCTTCTCTCCCAGATTCTGCAGCACAGCTACGCTCGATTCCTGGACCCTTAAAGGGGTGCCTAAGCCATTACACACACTGTTCCCTGTCAGACAATCCACTCCCTGTCTACCCTTCCAGGCTCAGCTCACGTGATGTCTCCTCTGAGAATCCTTACCTGACACTATCCTCTGCCCCTTACCCACTATGAACCCCTTTTCTAATGCTGGCCTGAGCCATTTACCAGACATGGCATGCAATAGGGACCTTGATGGATAAATGGATAAAGATGAGACTGGGCTGGGGATTTAGCTCAGTGGCATAAGCACTTGCCTGCCAAGCTCGAGGTTGCAAGTTCAATCCCCGGTACCAAAAAAAAAAAGATGAGATGGATTACTTGGGGTACTGCTAAGGTACCCATCATTGGTGGTGTGCAAGGTACAGTGAGAAAAGCAACCCTTAATGCAAAATACACTCCTCTAAGAGGGGTTTCAGAATTAACATCCCACCTGCAACCCACTGCCAATATCTGGTTAGGAGTTACGGTTTCTCCAGCCGTGTCCCGAAGTCCCCACTGGCTTCCTGTGGTACCCCTGGGAGTGAACGGGCTGTGGCCATGTCACAGCATATAGAGGACCAACAGTCAGAAGAACTGAAGCTGATTCCCACACTTGTCCCTGACCTGTGGGTGCTGCCACCTCTGCTTGTCAAACTGTTTCCACCATGGCTCTGCCGGGTGAGATTCTTCATCCCTGACGTGCATGCGGGATGGGTGTATTTAGTCTTCTCAGTGGGCCTGAGGATGCCCGGGGCAGTGGTCCTGCCTTCCTATTGTGGCCCTGACCACCCACACACCTCATTGTCTCGGCCAGACAGAAAGAGTCCCACAGAGCCCAAGGTGGGAGAGTCAGGCGGCATGAGACAGGGACAAGGTCAGAGTCCCACGGAGCCAGACACCGCCTGTCTACCCACACACCCGGCCCTGGCAGACTCACTGACCGCCTGTGCCCCAAGGTGCTCTCGCTCTCTGCTTCCTCATGTACCAGCTCAGGCAGACAAAACAGAGCAGGGACGTACCCCTGGGTGTGCGGGATGTGAACTCAGTGTCAAAGTAGAAGGTGTCGTCGGGCTGAGCCACAGCTGGCTTGAAGGGTGGCTTGATTTCACGTCGGTACAGCTTCTGCAAGGGTGGGGGTTCTCTGGTCATCACTGTGTCCCCACAGCCTGCCAGCAGCCTCATGCAAGAAGATTGTAAGTGACTTTGCCTGGCACACAGCAGTGTAACTGCTCGTCCCGGGAGGTCAGCCCTTATCCCCAGGGCACCCTCCGCTCCCACCAGTTTCCTCCCACCACCCACCCAGTGGCCAATAGGGTCAAAGCCCCAGTAGGGACGGATACTCACATTCCAGTCAATGGTGGAGTAGAAGACGTGCCTCTTGATCTCCTCTCCTGCATCAGGACCAGAGCCTGAAGGAGCCCAGATGAAGCGTCTGCCCCTGGATGATCCAACCCCAGACACCCACCAGACCACCAAGTGGCTGCAGAGTACCCTGGCACCAGCTGCGGTGCAGGGGCAGGGAATGGGCCCACCCTGCTCTGACTCCACCTAGTCACCACCCTGAGGCCTATCACCCACTAGGTATTTTTCACTGTTGGGAGTCTCTGATGATCGAGTTCCAGTATACTGATGGAAGAAGGAAGGCCCAGAGAAGTTAGGCAACTTGTTCAAGGCTGCACAGTCAGGACAAATGCTGGACTTGTTCTGAGATCTACAGAGGGGCCTCACACCTTCCCAATGCAGGCCCCCTCTCTGCTGCTCTTAGCCCATGGTCCCTTTGGACCATAAGCTCTCACATCATTCAACCCCAGGGACCTGGACTGACACGAAGCTGGTCATGGTCCAGGGGAACCCAGGAGCCAAGGAAGCCAACATCTCCTGAACATCAAATTCATGCCAGGCATGTTCCAGAACCTCGCTTAATCAACAGAGCCCCATAAGCTTGCCTGGCCTCACTGGCTTCATTGAGATGAGGAACGTGGGGCTCAGAGAGGTGAAGTCACCTGTCAGGTCATACAGTTCATAGATGGCACATATTTGTTCAACAAATATTTATGGAGGAAGCTCCGTGTGCCAGGCAGCGGGGACTGACATAGCTGGAACCTGAGCCTTCTCTTGGGTCAGTAGCCTTGGCGGAGAAGCTGTGTGGGGGCCTCTGCCCTCGTCCCCAGAGGGAATGGGGATGACTCAGTTCCTGCCTTCCCTACACACAGGTCATCCACCCTCCCAACACCACACATGGAGCCAGAAAACAGGGTGGCCGAAGGCATTGTCTGCCCACACAAAGGACAAGGGCCCCTTTCAGCCCCAGATGTGGCCCTGTGGCCTAGGCCGCAGCTGTACCCTGCTCCCCACTGCCACATTCCCTCCCCTTAGCCGAGGCTGCTTACCGAGCCGGTTGGCAGGATTCCGCTTGAACAGGGCCCGCAGGAGGCTCTGGGCTTCCGTGCTCAGAAACTGGGGCATGCCTAGCTTTGCCCTGAAATAGCCCCGGGGTCTCATTAGGCACAAGCCTCACCCCAGAACCCCAGCTTCCTCCCTTTCTGTCCAGGCCTCATTTCCAGCTCAGTCCAGACAAACCAGCCACTAACTCACCTCCCAAAGACTTCAGGGATCCCTCCCATAGGCCATGGTGGATGGAAAGGGGGCTGTGGAAAGCATGTTTAACCCAGAGGAGTGTCTCATTAATGGGGGCAATGGAGGCAGGCATAGGGTGACACTCTAGCTCCCAAACTGGGGTGGGGCTTTGGGACTCCCACAGTACCACTGCAGGGCTGATGCTTACTTCAAAATCATGGTCATGGTCTCTTTCCGGTCCTTCCCCTGGAAGGGTAGGGAGCCCGTCAGCATCTCGAACTGAAAGAACAAGGGTCTGGTCAGGCTTCATCCCTGTCTCCCATGTCCACTTCCTTTGCCTACCCGGGCCAGGCTACCTGCTCTAGTCCCAGGATTCCTGCCAGCCTGGTGGATCTCCAACGAGCAGCACTAGGGGCCCAGAGCCAGGTTAAGGTTGCCCCAGGTGGTGTCAAGTCTGAGATCTTCCCAAGGAAGGAAACCTGAGAGGCATGTAGGGTAAGGCCAGCTTGGCTGTGAGGGGATTGGCAGGGCTGGGGGGATCTTGGAGATTACAGATCCCCACAGTGTCAGATGGAAACGCTGAGGCTGGAGATTTGGGCTGGATCCTTTATCTCTGTCTAGGCACTCACCATCAATACCCCATAGGACCACCAGTCTGCACTGTGGGTGTGACCCTGGCGGTTGACAACCTCTGGGGCCATGTACTCCACTGTCCCACAAAAAGAGTAGGCCTTCTTCTCATGGTCAATGGCTTCTTTGCTCAGGCCGAAGTCTGCAGCGAGGAGAGCAGAAAACACATCTTCAGGACTCCTGTCTTCCTTCCTGTACTGTTTACACTCATTTCCTCTGCCCAAGGGCCCAATGGCCTCACTCCTATGAGGCTTAGGAGGACACTAAGGCCTGGAGAGGTTAGACAACTAGCCCAAGGCCACAGGGCGAGGCACTGGGATTCCGCCCTGTGGTGCTCCAAATTTAGGGCTTGGCTTTTGAACTCTTCTAAGTGATTGGCTTCGGGCTCTCAGGAAAAACAGACCCCAGCACTCAGCCGAGCCCTATCAGGAGCCATCTTTGTCCCTCCACAGGCCCGAGAGGGTGAGTGCCCTCCACTCACCGGTCAGTTTGATGTGGCCCTCCTCATCCAGAAGGATGCTGGAACACAGAAACGAAGTCAGGGCCCCTCAGCAGCAGGCACTGGGTGGGTTCTGGTGGGACAACTGGATGGCGGCACTTGGGCCTGCCCAGAGGAGCTGCCCTGCCTAGATTGATCTGATGAACAGATGCTAGAGCCAGGCTGGGCAGCGCCAGGCCGGTGTGTTGTTAATCCTTCCAACAACTGTGTGAGACAGGTTCTTTATGTCCACCTTTTACTAATGGGGAAGCTAAGGCTCAGGAAAGTTAAGTAATTCCCCACAGTCACAGAACTAGTAAGTAATGGAGACAGGCATTTGGTGTGGCTTTTTTTTTTTTTTTTTTTTGGTCTTTTTGAGATAGGGTTTCACTATGCAGTTTCACTATGCAGTTGAACTCACTTATATAGTCCAGGCTGGCCTTGAACTTATGGTGATCCACTTGCCTCCTGAGTGCTGAGATTATAGGCATGGGCCACCATGCTTAACAATGTGTCTAATTTTTGTTGTTGTTGTTTTGTTTTTCCGAGTTAGGGTCTCACTATGCTGCTCAGGCTGACCTTTTGTTTTTTTTTTTCTTTGTCTTTTTGAGACAGGGTTTTACTATGCAGTTTAGGCTGGCCTTGAGTTCACTTATGTAGCCCAGGTTACATAAGCCCTCCTGCCTCAGCCTTTTGAGTGCTGGGATTACAGGTATGCATCACCACGCCTGGTGGTATGCCTAATTTGGGGGGGGGGTTGTTTATTTTTTCTGAGTTAGGATCTCACTATGCTGCTTAGGTTGACTTCAGATTCCTGGTCTCAAATGATCTTTTCCCTCAGCCTCCCCAGTAGCTGGGACTACAACAGACATGTACCCCACACCCAGCTTGAGGTATCCCTAACTCTCAATTCAGATCCCAGTCTACCTCACTACTTACTCCTGGCTCCTCTGTTGTCACTGGGATCACTTAGGTATTAGGATACTAAGAAAAATTAAGATTTAGGTATTAAGGAAAATTCTAAAGAGGACCGTATCAGAGAAAGATCTTTAATGGTAGCATCTGGGATGTTACATCTCATTAGCAAAAAAGAAGGGCAATGCACCTGACCCTTGGCCATGGCATCACCGGTCATTAGGTGCCCCTGAAAGTGAGCCTGCTGTGGCCACCAGCCCATCATTTAGCCACTCTTCAGATAGGCCAAGAAAGGGGACTGTTCCCCGGGAGAGCCCCACTACCCATCGGGAGGGCATGGGTTTCTGGAGGTGGGGGCAGCGGGGTGTTCACTCACTTCTCAGGCTTGAGGTCTCTGTAAATGATGCCCAGGCTGTGCAGGTGGTCCAGGCCCAGAGCCAGCTCGGCCAAGTAAAACTTTACATCTTCCTCAGTGAACATAACCTGCAACAGGAAGCCGGGGCTTCAGTTGTGGGACCGCCTCCTCCTCAGGCACTGGGGCCTAGGCAGCTAGTGACTTCCTGGTCCTTAGGGTCCACCTTGGGGACATCCCTCCAAGCGACATACACCTTTCTCTTTCTAAAGGGGTTTGAAGTATGAAATGGCTAATATACAAGTCACTCATTGTGGCATTCTTAGGAAGCAGCAGAAGGCTGGAAACAAGAATAGAGGACTAGAACAAACCACCTCCCCCTGCCTGGTGGAGGGTGATCCAGCTATAAACCAGAACAAAGACTTTCTTCCTATTGTGATATGGAACAATTTCTAAGATACACTGTCTCAAAAAAAGGCACAGAACAGTATACAGAATGGTACCTTTTAAGTAAGACAGCTGGGGCAGGGATTCAGAACGTGGATTTGTTTGCAAAAGGAACATGGGAAGGTTAAACAAGAAACCAATGAAAATGTTTACCTATGGGGGGACATGAGGGGGTTGGAAGAAGACTTCTTGATGAATACTTTTCTTTTGAATCATGTAAATGTGTTACCTATTCAAACATTAAAATAACATTTTAAAAATTAAAATTTTGGTTCTCTTTAAAGGTTGATTGAATTATTAGTTCCATTTTTGTATTTGGCTCAGATCTTTTTACATCATGTGTTATCCAAAAGGATAACACATGACACAAGAATGCTAACGTCTCTTTCTAGCTTTCTGGGTGGCTTTGAGTTTTTCCCCAGTGCTCATGATCCTGACCAGTGCAGCCCTAAAAGAAAATGAAGGTGGAGAGGTGAGAGGTGCCCTTAGTTCTCCCAAGTCAGGGTGGCAAGGCCTAGTCATCATAAGGCCATTTTTTTCTTTTTTGAGACAGGGTCTCACTATGCAGTTCAGGCTGGCCTTGAACTCATTTTGTAGCCCAGGCTGGCCTCCAGCTTGCAGCAATCCTCTTGCCTCAGCCTCCCAAGTGCTGGAATTACAGGTATGATATCACACCTGGATCCTCAGGCCATTTTGAGAGAAAACTCTTGAGACTTTGCTAAGATGTAGTAGGGACTGCTAGGCAGGTTCCCGGCCCAGACCACACTGAACATGTCCCTCACAAGGGCCTGGGATGGAGAGGCCTTGCTATGGCCCCAGCTCCTCCATCCTGAAGCCCTCCGGCAGGGGGATAGCAGCTCACCTCTTTTGAGAGCCGCGTGAAGAGGTCCCCACCACGCAGGAAGTCCAGAATGAGATAGAGCTTGCCCTCGGTCTGGAAGGCTGGAGAGAAGGGGAAGACCATGTGGAGTCAGCTGGACCTTGTGACCTCCCATTCTGGCCTTGGCTTCCTCGGCCTGCCAGGTGGGATGTGAGACAAGGTACAGGGAAGACAGCAGAGCACAGGCAAGGATGAATGCTGAGGAGGAGGAATGGGAGCTCGGGTAGGGTCTGAGGTCTCACCATAGTGCAGCTTCACCACAAAAGGGTGGTTTACGTCAGCCAGAATGTCTCTCTCCATTTTGGTTCGAACACGATCACGTACTAGCCAAAAAACAAAGGAAGTCACCCAGAGTCCAGGCACCCAACATAGCCACTCCGCCAGCCGCAACTAAGGCCTCACTTTTCTGCTTGTTGTTCTAGGCCTGAACTCCCAAGGTTCCCTCATCAATCTTGCTTTCCTCCATGCCAGGTTGCTCTGGCTCCTCCTCCTGCTCTCTGCCCCAACCCCACAGCAATGCCCAGGGAGGGACCTTTGGGCCCTACCAGCTCTTATGTCTTTCTCCCCATGACTTATCAAGTGGCACTGAACAACTTGTGTCCCCCTTGCCCATTTCTGAGATCCCTGAACTTTGCTCTACACACACACACACACACCCCTTTACCAGTCTCCTTTTAAAATAGTTTACAGATTCCCAAATTTTAGTCTGAGAGCTGCTGAGAATAGTTGCTTGGGGTGCTAGTTAGAGAGGCAGATTCCCTAGGCCCACAGTTCTGATTTACAGGTCTGGGTGGGCATCCCTCAAGTTTTCTTTCTTTTTTATCACTAGGTTTTTTTTTTGTGTGTGTGTGTGTGTACCGGGGATCGAACTCATGACTTCACACTTCCAGGCAGGCGCTTAAGCCACTGAACTAAATCCCCAGCCCAAGTTTTCTTTCTTTTTTTCTTTTTTTTTTTTGGAGACAGAGTCTCACTATGTAGTGCAGGCTGGCCTTAAACTCCTTTATGTAACCCAGGCTGGCCTTGAACTCACAGCGGACCTCCTGCTTCAGCCTCCCAAGTGTTGGGACTACAGGCATGTGCTACTGCACTCAGCAAGCTTTTTTTTTAATTTAAAAAAATTTTTGAGACAGGCCTTAATAAATTGCTTGGATTGGCCTTGAACTTACAATCTTCCTGCCTCAATCTCACAAGTAGCTGGGATGACAGGGATATGACACCATGCCTGGTCTACATTTTTTCTTTTTAAGATTAAAAATTGCCAGACAATTCTGATTACTAGCAGGTTTACTGACAAACTGAGGCAGAGATCATGCTATCTACCCAGCCAGTTTTCCAAACACACCTCACATCTGCAAAGCATCTCTGGCAAACAATTCCTCCTTCCCAGGTGCCCTTCCTCTGCCATCTTGATCTGAAGAACTTCTAACTCACCTTCCAAGGCACAGGTCACATGGCTCCTCCTTGGGTGTACCCCTGGCCCCTCAGCCTGACCCCTGTGAGCCATATCCCAGCCCTCTGGACTCCTTGGCTTCAGATATCCCCACAGACAGGTCACAGCACCACTGTATCGCACTGCCAGAGCCTGGTCAACTGCCCCATCCAGCCTGTGAACCCTTCATAGCAGAAATCGAGTCTTTCTATCTTTCTCCTCCCCTGCGGCTCCCACTCCCCTTCCTGTGGGATAACTCCTGCTGTCAGGCTGTGCCAAAGCTCCTACATGCCACAGAAGTCTTCCACGGGCCAAACGACCCATTCAGGCTGACCCCTCCCTCTCCCACTACCACAACCCCAGCCAGAGTTTGGCTCAGATTCCACCCAGGCAGTAGCAAGCCTGGCTCCCAGGCCAAAGAGCCAATGTCTGAACCAGAGCTCACTGCCAGCCATTCTCAGGTCCTTTGTGATTTCCCAGAATTCTAGACTCTGGCTCAGATCCTCTCCTGAACTTTCACTCTCCACAATCATCTCCGTGGCCCTGCTTTGAGTTCCCCTCTCTGGGGCCTAGCTGTCCTTTGAGTTTCCCATCTTTTTTTCAGCCTCTTCACCTTGAGCTGCAGGCCAGAGATCTCCCGCAGACTCCTGTAGCATCACAAAGCAACTGTGTTAACGGACGCCTCTGCCTGACCAACTTGGGTGTTTGAGGGTCCTTCACCCCACCACAAGCACACTGTATTCTCCCCACTACCTCCTTCCGTCAGCCACCATCACTGACACATCTCGGGAGCTGGGGAGGTGTGGCTGAGAGTAGGCCTGTTTCTTTTCCCTCCAGCTAGATGCTCCTGAAAAGGGAGCTTCCTCCCTCAACCCTGGGCCCAGCCCAGCCTCTGCAGCCACCACTCACCTTTCAGTGTTGCCTTCTTTAGCACTTTCATGGCATACAGGTGCCCACTGTCGGGCCGGGTGACTTTGCGCACCAGGAAGACCTGAGAAGTTGGGGTGGAGTCAGGACACAGGGAGAAGCTGGGAGGGGCCTGAGCCTGCTGGCTCCCTTCCTCCAGGTCCCAGGTTGACCTCTGGCTTCCCTTCCCTGATTCCCAAGTGGAACTGGGTACCCAATGATCCATGTTTTGGGACCCAAGGCGACCCCTGGCCCCTGCCTCTGATGGGACAGGTGCTGTCTTCCCAGTCATGGACTCGTGACTCACTTTGCCAAAGGATCCCTGGCCCAGAACCTTGAGGAGCTCAAAATGGGATGGATCAGCCTTCTCGGAGCCAGCCTTGACATGGTGCGTGATGGAGATCTCTTTGAGGACGCCCTCATCCTGACAGAGGGATAGAGTTGGTGGGCACAGGGACTCCACCTCCAGCAGCACGGGGCATATCCCCACCCACACCATTCCCACCAGACTCCATCAGGCCCACACACAGCCCCTGGCAGAGCGGCCTGCTGACAGGCTCTTCCACATCTACAGGGCCTCAAACCACCAAGCTGTTGGTTCAGTAAGGTCACTCTTGGTGCCCTGGCCTGGTCAGGCCCAAGGGATGCCCAGGCCAGGCTGAGCCTACCCCCAGACTCTGGCTGAGGCCTAGGGACCTGCCCAGGTCCGCCCTATGGGGCTCTTCTCCCTGGTCTATTTTGGTTTTGCTACAATAGGAAGTAGGGTTTGTGCTCACAGTGGGGAGGCAGGGCTGAGCTTTTGTTCCTGATCAGGATGAGATGAGGGAATCCTACTGCTTGTGTGGACAGGGCATAGATGCGCAGAGATCCAGAAGTCATCCCTCCCAAATTTGGGACCGCCTCCCAAATTGGTAAAAACTGGTCTGGAGCAGGTGAGTGATAAACCCAGAGACTCCATGACTCACTTATACAAACTTCCCTCAGACTGGGCTCTAGGAGACCCCATCAGGCCCTGGCTGTTCTAGGACCCCTCTACCCTCTTTACAACCAGCCGATAAGGCCTGAAGCCCCGAGGTGCCGCCTCACTTCCCCAGGAAGGAAGTTTAGGCAGCAGTCTGGTCATCCAGCAGGGCCAGGAGAGCCCAGAGCCAGCTTAGACCAAACTGGCTACCCAGCACCTGTCCCAAGGTTCGTATCAAGGCCAGGACTAGACATCCAGGCACACTCACCAAGTCCTGCTGGGGGCCAGAGCCAGGGCCAGGGACAGGCAGAGAAGCCTGGCCGATTCTGGGCCGCTGCTTCCTGGGCAGCCAGGGGAGCAGGGCCCAGAGCCGCAGACGGGGCGGCTTGGGATCCTGCTCCATCTGCCCAGCAGCGAGGGAACATGGCAGGGGCAGGCAGCGTCCAGGGCTGCCCACGGAGGTGGCCGGGCCCAAGGCGGATGTGCAGGGTGAGGGTGCAGGGGCTGGGCCTGGCCCAGGGCAGCAGCCAATCACTCACAGCCTGTGGTTTCCCAGCTTTGAGGCCTCCGCCTTCACCACGTTCCCTTCTCTCTTCCCCTCTTCTCAGTGCCTAAAGGCTGCCCTCTGGCCTTCCCCCCATCCTTCCTGTGGGTCTGCAAAATGAAAGCTCCATGCCAACCCAGCTGCCAAGTAGATAGATACCCAATAGGCAGAGGAAAGTGCCTAATATGCACAGGCAGATAAAGACAGACATCCAGCCAGCACAGTGACACATGTCTGGTAATCCCAGTGCTCAAGAGGCTGAGGCAGGAGGATCACAATTCTAGGCCAGCCTGACTACACAGTGAGTTCAAGAGCAGCCTGAACTACACAGTAAGACCTTGTCTCAAAAAAAAAAAATAGAAAAGAAAAGAAAAAGAGAGAGAGAGAGAGAGAGAGATTCAACAGGCAGAGGCAGACACCTAACAGGTAGAGACTGATAAAGGCAGGCATCTTACAGGCAGAGGCAGGAAGCCACATGTACCCAGCAGGCAGGCACACATAAGGATTGGCACCCAAAAGGCAGAGACATAAAGGAAAACACACCCAACAGGCAGGGATGGGTGGGGACACACCTAACAGGCAGAGGCAGGAGGAGCCTCTGCCTATCAGGAAGGGAAGTGAGGAGAGTCACATCTAACACACAGAGGCAGGCAGACTTGGACCTGGGGATACAAATCCAACAGCCAGAGACAGATAAGGACCTGACAAGCAGAGAGAAGGGCACAAAAAGCCAACAGGTGCTCAGCACGCTGCATGTACCCAACTGGTGAGGACAAACAATGACAGAGACAAGAACCCAACCACAGGCACAGGAGGGTAGCAGAGAGACAGCAGGGTCAGCAGGGTCAGCGAAGCCCACAGAGACTGCCGGACACCACAGGGCAGGGACCCCTGGTAGGTTAAGGACAGAGCTGTGGTTTCTTACTAGTGTACCTGAGGGTGGGGACAAAGATGAGGGGACATGACTTGCAAGGTCCCAGCACTCAGCACAGCCACCTAGAGTTTGTGGCAGACTCATTTCCAAGGTCTTCCATTTCCCTAAGGTTTTCTTCCCATGCTAAGGCCTGAGGGTCCTAGGACTAAGGCCTGGCCAAGAGGACCAACTCCCGAGCGCAGTCTGGTGCCTTTGACTCCATCCAAATATCCCAAAACAGTTAACCCTTTGGGGAACAGAAAACTGACGTCTGGAGGACGGCAACTCCCAAGCTCAGAGCAAACCAGAGGCAGAGGCGGCTTGCATCCAAGTTCTTGCTCTGCTGCCTGCCTGACCTGGGGTCAGCAGCCTCAAGTGCAGGAAAGGGTGGGCAGGTAAATCAGCCAGAGCTGCTTCCTGCCCACCCAAGCCCACCCTCTCCCTGACTCCCAGGGCCAGTCCAGGGCTTCCCTTTCTTGTCTTGACCCTCAGAGACACAAGCTTACTTCAAGGGATTCTTCCTGACGGATGGTGAGTATAACAGCCTCCCTCAAAAACAAAAAAACCCTTGTGAGCTACTCAGACCCCCCAACTGTCAACTTTCTGGTGGGACAAGCAGAAAGCGTGGCTCAGAGAAGGGCTGGGGTAGGTAAGGCCACATAGCCATCCCTGCCCACACCACCCCGAGGTCTGCATCTCTATGATGTCTACTTGCCTCTGTCTAAAAACACTCCCTGGGGACAGATACAGCCACTCAGAAACCCCAGGGGACACAGTAACCCCACACACACACCTGTTCCCTCCTCAGTCATGCTAGCAGACACTGCTGGATGCCAGCCACCCTTCTGCTCACCTTTCTGGGACAGGAGACTGAGTCTCTCTCAAGCCTGGGGAAATCTGCCGGGGTCTGCATGGTGGGGTTCAAGCCAGTGGCCAGAAGGCCCTGTTATTTCTCTTACTTCTCCTTTTTTTTAGTCTTCTTAGTGCAGAAGGCAGGGTCCCTGGCCCCCCTCCTTCTTACTTCCCTCTTGGCAGGGAGGAGGGACAGAAGATGGGTCAGGCTTCCCTGCTAAGGAGGGGACCCTGCAGACCCCAAGCCTATGAGCCAGGGACAGCTGAAGGATACACCCCTCCCTATCTCATCTGATCCTAAGAAAGGAGACAGGCACACAGACAGAAGCCACAAGACAATGAGGCAGAGTCAAAACTGGTACCCACAAACGTACCCCCCCGGGGGTCCCTGAGAGCATACGGTACAAAAATAAGCAGGGCCACACATACTGTGATTACCCTGGCCCAGAGTTGGATAATCCTTCCCCCACTGTGACCTTGCCAGGACTGTGACCACCCAGAATGGCAGCCCATAGAGCTGGCACCACCATGCCTTTTCCTGCCACTGCTCTGTGGTCCTGAAGCAGCTTGCCAGCCCCAGGCTCTGGGATGGACAAGAGGACAGAAGACGCTGGCAAGGACCTGACAGAGGTCTAAGAGGAGGGGCGGCCTTGGAGGGGAGGGTAGACCAGGCCCAGCCCTGTCCCTTGTGGTCTCACCTCATCCTCACACCAGTATACCCACAGGAACTGACAGATATACTCAGTGATGATCGGAAACCCTTTCCACAGACAGCCCTGATGTAGAAACACACGCCCCCGCGTACACTGACTTCCCCTTCCCTGCCCTCGCAGGGCCCTGATAACACAGCCTACGGGTTGTGAAAGACGCCCTGCTCAGACCAAGGCCTCTTGTTGCTTCCTCAGACTCCCTAGCAGCCCAAAGTCCTCTGGTCCAGTGCCAGGGCTGGTTCATCCTCCAAACTCCTAGTCCCCCAAAGCAGGGAAAGAACCTTGGTGGCCGTCAGGGTAGCAGAAGGAAACAGTCTCAGAACCGCCTTTGTAGAAGGCTGTGTGAGCCTGAGGCCTCTGGTGATAGGAGGAGGGTAGACACCCTTCAGCCCACATTCCTGGGTGCCTGCCCCGTCCCCTCTCGAAGATACTTCCTCTTTAAGAACTCACTTCCTCCCACACAGGAGCTGGGAGAGAAGCCCAGAGCCCACAGCCTGATCTCTCACCCCAAGGGTCCCTACCCTAGGCCTCTCTCTGCCAGCTGTAGTCAAGCCCACCTGCAGGTCCCTGACCCTAACGAACTCTGACAGCCCCTCCCCCAGCTGGCAGCAGCTGGTGCTCAGCACTGGGGCTAGAAGCCCATGCCTCAGCTCCAAAGGAGGTATCACCATCCCATTTCAGAGATGACAAAAAGCGGCTGAGTGAGAAAATGACTTGCCCAAGGCCGCTTGGCTAGGGAGGAAGAGAGCTAAGATCAAAACCAAAGTCTGACTGCACCAAAGCCTGCGCGCTTAAGCATTTCACCACCGCCTTCTCTGCAAGGCCTCCCTGCAAGCATCGGACACTGGCACTGGGCCTCCTCTTTGGACATCACTGACAGCACCCCCTCCCTGCCCGGCTCAGCCCAGGCAAGAGCCAGACACTAGGAAGCACAGGTGCTATGGCAGACCCAGGCCTCGTCTTCAAGCAGATCTAAAAGAAATACCTGTCCCAGCTACTTGGGAGGCTAAGATAGGAGGATCACAAGTTCAATCTCAGTCTAGGTAACTCTATTTCAAAGTAAAATTTAAAAAGAGTTGCAGATGTAATTCAGTGGTAGCACACCCATGGGTTTGATTCTCAGTAAAGAAACATTAATGAATGAATGAATGAATGAGAGAAAGAAAGACCCAATAATAAAACACAACCTTCCTGCAACAGACAAGGTGCTGTGGTTGCCCCAGAAATGGTGGCCACAAGCCGCGAATGAGGGAGGTATAACAGCACCTCTGGAGAGAGGACAGTCTAGACGGGTCCCCAAAATGAACAGGTATTGGCCAGACAGAAAGGGGGAAAAAGCGAGCCAAGAAAGGCCCAGGTAGAGAAAGTCTAAGGAGCGTGAGTGAGGGGCTACAGGGCCTAAGTGTGGGCTGGGAAGCTAAAGGTGTATAAAGGTTCAAACTACATGCTCCACCCTCAGAAGGCTGTTTCTGGAAGTAGAACAGACCATGGAGACAAAGAGACATTGTAAACCGCACTCCTCTCTGTTTAGTTAGACAGTCTTTCTGCCACAGGGTCTCTGCTAGGCAGCTGAAGGGACAGAGCCAGGTGTGGGTCCCCGGAGTGCACAAGTGGGCTGGCTAGCCCGAGGGAAATTCCTCCCCACACCTGAGGCTGCCCGGGGCTCCCTGAAGTCCACTGTCACATCCTGCCTCAGCTCTGGCCAGGGGAGCATGAGGAATCCGGGAGGGATCAGTATTTCATAAACAGGAAGAGAGGAGGGGAGTGGGGAAACGCTCGGCTCTCAAAATAGACTGGCAGGCGCTTCAAAGGGGTCCAGCTCCGGAGATAGCCAGAGGAAGGGGCCTGGGATGCCCAGCCTGCTCCTAGGAAGGGAGGAAGGGAGTAGAGCCCCAGGGTGTCTGAAGCTACCAGGTGTGCCAGGTGCTGAAGGGACCCAGGGAGCTCTAGCTCTCACCCTGCACTGGCTATGCACTGTCGCTCCTGAAACCCAAATCGCTTTCTGCCTGAAATAAAGTAAGATGCATTACACACCCGCACACAACACGGTACCACAAACCCTTTCAGCTACTTTAATTTATACATACCATATTCTCTCTTCCAAGTGGCCCTGAGAAAGAGAGGCTCTACTCTGCTTGCCCCCTTCCCTTCCCTTCCCTTCCCTTCCCTTCCCTTCCCTTCCCTTCCCTTCCCTTCCCTTCCCCTCTCTCACTCTTTTTTTGGTACTGGAGATTCAGTCCAGGGTATCCTCATTGAGCTCCATCCTTAGCACTGTTTAAATTCTGACACAGGGTGTCACCAAGCTGTTAGTTTGCCCAGGCTGGGCTTGGACTAGCAATCCTCCTGTCTCAGCCTGCCAGAGTGTACCACCATGCCCCACTTCTATTCTGCTGTTTTATTTTTTTATTTTTTGCACTGGGGATGGAACTCATGACCTTGCATTTGCCAGGCAGGCACTTGTATCACTGAGTAAATCCCTGGCCTTTTTTTTTTTTTTTCCCTTTTTTCTTTTTTTAAATTCTGCTTTAGGGAGCTTCTTCCTTCAGGTTATAAGACAAATGAGACAAGGGACAGGATTCTGAGTTCAGAACATCTGGCTCCCAAGACCCCACCCCTGCCTCTTCTCCATGTGGAAAGATCACTTCTTTCTCCCGCTGCCCAATTCCTGCCATTGGAAGGCCGGCCAAATGCTGGCTCTGCAGGGAAGGTGGCCAGGTGCCTCAAGTTCACCCAACTCTTCTTCCTCTGCCACATATCTAGTGACATCTGTCTTATCCATGGCTAAGTCCTAAGCTCAGATGCTACCAGCTGGGGCTGGGATGTGTTCCTCTCATGCCACCAAGAGAAATGGGGGCACCTGGAAAGTGATACATCTCTGCCCAGCAAGAGGCCTGGCACGGAATTCTATGTGCCCATGGCTGTGTTCTCTCCCTATGCTTGTGCCTACCCCATGACACGAGGTTTCTACCCTCTCTCTAAGCCCGGAAGCTCCCTGAAGGCAGGGAGACGCTGACTTTGCTTTTGGTCCCCCAGTGCCACAATACAATGTACCCAGTGTTCCACGAAGCAGAAAATGGCCCACTGCCAACTCGCTCCACCACACAGGGTGACCACAGATTAGGCGCCCCCTGGTGTATGAAACCCAGAAGTAGGCACTAGTGATATTGGCTGCTCGAGTAACAGAGATGCCCAGGACTTTTGGCACCCAGGACACAGATACACAGTGCTTCTCCTCTTCAGCGCTCTGGATTCCCTAGCCTGACAGAAATATGGCCTTTGTGGCCAAGCAAGACTTAACTCTATTGCCACCAGCTCTGGGCCACTGGATCCCAGTTTCCTGATCTGTAAAGTGTTGTTAGTAACAATCTACCTCCAAGGGTACAGTAAGAACTAAATGGAAAGCTGGTATGGCACTGGGCAACAGTAAAACTCCGTCTCCTCACCCAGGATCTTTTGCTCCAGAACAGGAGTCAGGCTGGGAAGCCAAGGCAGGTCACCCGGCTGAGCAAACTCCTGCTCTCTCACTCAGCCCCATTCACTCACTGCACTCACCACCAGCTCCCCCAAAAAACCACATGTTCTTCTGCAACCCTAGGCCCTCTGCCTCATGATCTGAACACCTGGCCCTCCATTGGGACCTAAAAATCCCTTCATTTTATTATAGGTAACTAGAAGCACCCACCTTACAGGAGGAGTCTCCAGCTAGGGCGGAGACAAAACAAGAGTCCACACCATGCTGCTTATTGGCCTCTGAAGGCTATGTTGCCACAGTAACCAAAGGTAGAGGGAGTGGGAGCCTACTTTTCTCCCTATGTTCCACCCCACCCAGCTCAGTTACCTTATCTTAGGAAGGTGAGTCAAGGTAAACATCAGGACCAAATTGACTCCATCTCAAAGGTCAAGCTTATGGGAACTGTTCTGCTCAGGCGACCCAGACCTGGAAGGTGGGGCCGCAGGCAGGAAGTAGAGTTGAGCAATGTACCAGAGCATTTGTGCTGTTGATGCTGGAGCTACTGTGTGCCAGGCAGTTACTACTTCATGTGTCCTTCACAGCTCCTGTGGAAAAGGCACATTCTCCCCAACTTTCAGACAAGACGCTGAGACTCAGGAGGGAGAAGAGCTTCTGGAAAAATGGTTGGGTAGGGAGGACACGACTGGGACTTGAATCCAGGTTTGCCCATGCTCAGCTCCCGCCCGCAGAGGGTCTAAAGCCCCACCACAGCCTGTGTCTCCCGGAACTCACAGCTACCTGTGAGTTGGTTTTGGTCCTTCCCAATACAGAGATGAGGAGGGAGGATAAGGGACCCATCCAAGGTCACACGATCAGTCACCTAGCCTCATATAAAACCAAAAATAGGGTCTGAGGAGCTGCAAAAAGGAGCCCAAGGGAAGCTGAGGGAATGTACCCAAGAGGTAGGAGCCCCAAAAAGTTACCTATCAGATACTGGGCCTGGCTAAACTTGAGAGGCCACCAGGTCCCCACCAGCACCACCAGGCACAGTCCTACCAAGGACATCAGCACAGTGCCTGAACCTCTCCCATTATTTCTTAGGCCCTCACCTTACAGCAGCCCAAACTTCATGAGTAAATAAACCTAAGCCCAGGTGACAGAGTTCTAGCTTGAATCTCGGTCCTGACACTTTCCAGGCTGTTTTCCTCTCATGTACGAAACAGGAAGGTCAGAGCAAGTGAGTTCCAAGCCCAGGGCTACCAGCAGGATTAGTTGAGATCAAAGAAAGAAGGCTGAGCTGGGTACCAGGATGAGAAGCCACGACCCTCTTGTCCAGGTAGGGAGAGGGCAGGCCTTCCCCTTCCTGGTCATACAGATAGCATCCCCCACCAGAATCTGGTCCAGGGCACCTACCCTGGTCCTCACCTTGGATGGCTGAAGTCCAGCTTCTTCCCCTGATGCCTGTCCATTCTGGAAAAGAAAAGGGAGATTGCAGAGGACTGTCAGAATTTCCCTGCCAAATGATGCACTCTGGGATGGTCCCCTCCATCTTCGCTTTCATGAGGAGGGCACAGGAACCAAGACCTCTGGCAATGGCCCCCCATAACCCAGACAGATCATTCCTAGGAGGCAACACTCCCTGCCTCCTGTGCTCTGTCTAACAAACACCTCATCTTCAAAGACTTAGCTCAAATATCACCTCTTCCCAATGGGAAGGAAGGGACAGTGTGGTCCCCAGCTCTGCCAGGATAGACTGTGCAACCTCGTGCAAACCAGCCAAATGGGAGAGGCCTCTGTTTCTTGATCTGTAACGTGTGAGAAGTTACCCTCCCAGAACTGCTGCAGGTTTGGAAGGAGACAAAGTCTGCCCAAATGTTCAGCCCAAAGACAGTGGCTGCCCTTGGCCTTATCTATTCCGGGACCCTTTTGCTCCCCCATCAGGCAGAACAGTGGCTCCACCACGGCCCTGCGTTCCTTCACTGCACCACTTGTTACCCTGCAGGGACTATTTACACACAGACTTCCCTTCCTAATAAATGGGGAGTCCCAGGAGGGCAGAGAAGAGGGCTTGGTGCTAACAGCTGCTCTTCCGAGCCCCTGCTGCATGTCAGGCTGGGCTCAGTGCCTCACACCTGTGGCACCATTTAATCCTTATGACAGCCCCAGGAGGTAGGCCCAGGCTCCACTGACCGAGGAGGACACTGAGACTCAGTGGGGCTAATGATGTCCAACTGAAAAGAAGAGATTTAAAATGTGATCCCAAATCCAGGAGCTGCTCATAAAGGTCTGCTGCAGAACAGCCATACCCCCACCAGGGGACCTTTGTGCAGGGTGACACAGGTGCTACAGCTCACCCTTGAGCAGTCCTGTTCTGGCCAGATACCAGCCTCAGGTGGGAACTGCATACCCTGAGGTGTACCAAAACCAGCCCATCTGTTTCCTGAGTGATGGAAGTGAATGACTTGCCCTACTTGGGCCTGAAGCAGCTAGCCTCAGCCCTCCTGGCTCCACGGAGTAGATACAGCAGAGGGTTCCAATGCCTAGGAACACCCAACCTAGGGCAGGTCAGGACTTTGGAGCCAAGAGCTGAGTCCATAGGGCAGCTGTGGTCTTGCTTGGCAGCAGCAGGCACAGCTGTGCCCTGCCCATTACATAATCTCCCTGCCCCTGGAGCAGCTCCCCACTACCGCTCCCAGGACATCCTTCCTGTCCCCTGAGCCCTTTTAATGCCCCTAATCCTCCCCAGGGACCAAGTGTGCTACAGGCCCTCTACACACACATGCATACACACTGTCATCTCTCAGCAACCGGGGAGAACTGGGGTAGAGCTCAGTGGTGGAGCACTTGCCTAGCATGCACAAGGACCTGGGTTCAGTCCCCCAGCACCTCCCCTCCAAAAAAAAGGAAGTATCTTAGTAGCCTAGAGAGAAGGGACAAGTTGACCAGGGCCAGGGGCTAGCATGGGCAATCACGACTCTGACTACATAGTGAGAACCTGTCTCCAAAAACAAAAAACAAAAACCAAAAAAACCAACAACAACAAAAAAAGAAAGAGCCAGTATAGGGAAGGCACTTTGATCTCGTAGAGGATGGAGACCCACACTAGTGAGGACAGTTGCCCAGGACCCCAGAACACCAACTCCTTCCAGCAGTCGCAGATGGTTTCCAACAGGGATCCTTTTTCCCACTGAAGCTGCTCTGTCTTGGAACAGGGACCCAGGGCAGTGTCAGGAGAAGTTGGACAGCAGATGGAGAAAGACAGCATGGGCCCCGCAGGCAGGAAGCAGCCCCAGGAGCTGGGTTCCGAGGCCAACACTGGCAGCCCTGTGCACGGCTGGAGGCTGGGGCCAGGTGCCAAGGCACCACCGGCCCTCAGCGAAAGCTGGACAGGGGCCCTGTGGGATGAGGAGTCTGCCAACATCCGGAGCTGCTGAGAGTACCTGCCACCTGGGCCATTTTGAACCCAGTTCTTCCCCATCGCTGGCCCTCCCCTACTTGGAGACAGCAAGAACTCTGGGTTCTAATCCTGGCTCTGACATTAATTCATGTGCCATTTTGCTCTTTTTTTTGGGGGGGGGGGATTCCCCAGGGATCGAACTCTTGACCTCGAGTTTGCCAGGCAGGTACTTGTGCCACAGAGCCAAATCCCCAGCTCCTCATGTGCCACTTTGAGATTCAACTGTCCCCTCTGAAAACGGAAATAATGACCTTTATTTAAGAAGTTGCTATGAGAATTACAGTGACGTAAGTGAAGTAAGGCATGTAGCAGACAGTAAAGTGCTATATGTGGTAGGACCAGGCCTACAGACAAGGCCACTGCTTTCAGCAGGGCCAGGGAAACCACAGGAAGAATCCTCACTCACACTGGCAATGGCTTACTCCACCTAGGCTGTGCCACAGGCCAGGCCCTGCCTTCCCAGCAGTCCATTTTTGGTAGCATCACACTGGGCATGGAGGTCCAGATCACAGGCCTCTGCCACAGGCTCCAGCTAGTCTCACCTGTCTCCTTCCTGGTGGCGACGACGGCGCCTGTACCTACAGGTCAGGCTGCTGTATCACTTACATATCATCTGCGCTAGGAACAGCAAGGCCCTGTTCTCCAGTGAGAACAGACTAACCCCAACCCAGGCCATCCCATGGCTCCTGTTACCCAAACAATAAGAGCCAGTCTCACCTGGCACCTCCAGGAAGGGGGAGGAGAAACAAGCAGAAGTACCTAGGGCTCTGCACTCTCTCATACCCAGGGAGAAGGGCTAGAACCCAGCCCTCACCACTGGAGAAACAGAGGCCCAGACAAGCTGAGGAGTAAAATTTGGATCACACAGAAACCATGACCTCCCTCCCCAGGGAAATTCACCAGTCTATTCCTCTCACAGAATTCAGGTGCAGAAGTAGTCAAAAGTGAGATGGGTTTCTGGTTCCATGGCCCTGGTAAAACTTGCTTCAGAATTTCCCAAAAAGTGCCATACATGGTGGTGCACGCCTGTAATCCCTGCCCTCAGGAGACTGAGACAGGAAAGGATATCCTTGAGTTTGAGGCTACCCTGGGAAACATTGTGATTCAAGACCAGTTTGGACTATAGAGCAAAACCCTGTCTCAAAACAAAAAGACAACAAAATTTCCCAAAGGAAAGCAGAAAGTGGTGCCCTAGACAAAGACGAGCTCCTGGGTGTCTACTCTCCCTACTAGGATAATCCAAGAAAGTTCCTGAGCTAAGTATCTCCTGGGTCATTCCCAGGATTCCCAGATCTCAGCTCTAAGGTCTCTGGGAGACTCAGGTCACAGGGGCGTGCCTGGGCAAAGGAATCCAGCTCTGAGCACCCCCAGGCCCTTGCACCTCAGTCCTAGTTGGGGTGAACAGGGGCTGCAGAGGGCAGTGTTCCTCACTCAAAGAGTGAGTCAGCGAGAGAATCTCCGTGTAGGGCCTGTAAAAACCCCATGGCAGAGATCCCAGAGCAATTTACTCCAAATTGTGCCTTCAGGTTGGTTACCTAATCCTGCCGCGCCCACCATCCAATAGCTATCCCTTTAAAGGGGCAGCATGCTCCAGGTGCTAAGGACCTGGGATTCTCACACTGATCTCCACCTTCAGTTCCGAGAGGCAGAGCACACAATGGCCTCCCTAAGTAAATGGACAGAAGACATCATCATTAAGGCAGGAACCAGGGCTTCTGGTCAGCAGAAAAATCACCTTGACTCCTTCTTTGGCCAGTTGAGGTCTCCACCTCGGTCCTGCACACCAACAGCTATCCTAAGGGGAAGTATCACCTTCTTTCCTCCCAGCATGAAGCCAAGGGAAAGTTTTCACCTTGCTGGGTCAGCCCTTGACCTTGACCCTGGGGTCCAGGGCACAGGAAAAACTTGTGCATGCTTAGGGCTTGGCTCCACAGAGCCCTCAAAGGAGAGCAGGATCTGCCCCTGGGAGTGACGGGGGAGCAGAGACCACACTCCCCAGGGCTCACCCTTCTTATAAGACCTTCTAATAGGAGGTCTCCCTCTTCCAGGAATAATCTCCATAAGATCTAAGGGCTTTCCCCTTTCTTCTTTACTGCCAGGGATAGCAGACACGCAGTATCCTCCTCTGGCCCTAGCCTCAGGGCCGAGGAAACCAGGAATTCCAGCCCCAGAGGGGTGGTGTCATCCCACATTCCACAACTGCCAGGGGTCCACAGGGGCAATCCTCCTAGAATCGGCAACTGAGAAGCAAGAGTGGGTGTCCCACTACCTTCATCTTTAGCAAGATCCAGACATCTGACCCAATCTTGCCTGTCTGCCCGTCTGCACTAATGGACGGAGGCCCGATAGCTCCGGAAAGATGCCAGCTCGAGTCCTGGAAGTGTGGGATGAAGGGGACCAAACCTTAGCACCCCACGGGATTCCCTCTCCTGGCTGAGGCTGAAGGTACTCAGCGCCCCGCGGAACTGTCTCCTGCAGATACTCCGAGCGCAGGGGGAGGTGGAGCCGGACAGCGGGCAGGAGACCGGAGGGCACTTGCGCCCTCGCGGACGCCCGCCGGACTGCAGCGGCGCCGCGGGCCGCCCCGCCCCTGTGCGGATCCGGGCTCGCTGGCCGCCGGCGCCCGTCCCCCGCCCCGCTCACTCACCTCCGGGTCCAGCGGCACCAGCTCCATGAGCGGCCAGGGCTCCTTGAGCTGAGCGAGCGGCATCGCGCCGCCGCCAGGCCGCTCGCACTCCTCTGGCGATCCTGGCTTGGCCGCCCCCCGGCCCCAGGATCCCAGGCTCTGTAGCTTGACCCCGGCGCGCCCCAGACCCCCTTGCGTTGTAGCTGGGCCGTCCGCCGCCGCCGCCGCCGCCGCAGCCGCCGCGGCACTCGCACTCCCGGCTCCCTCCGTCACCCAGCGCCGCCGCGCCCATTGGCTACCTGCGCGGGGGGCGGGGCCGCCTAAGCCCCGCCCCAGCCCCCGCGGCGCGGCATTCCCTTCGCGGACCCCCGCCCCCGCCACTCAAGGAGCCCGGCCCAGCTTCTGCCACGAGCCCCCAGCCCGCGCTCGGCTCCGCCCACAGAGGCCCTGCTGGCTCCGCCCCCAACTGCTGGGTCTCCTGCTCAGGCCACCGCGAGGGCCACCGCTCTTCTCGGCTGCTTTGGAATCCCAACGGAGACGTTCCTTCCTCCGCTAGTAGGAGGTTGGCCCCCTGCCCACACCCCCTACACAGGCACGTTCACGGGGTGTCCCGGGTCAGGTCCAGGCGAGGCTTGAAGGGAACCTGGGCCCGCCTCTCCTCAGGCCCTCACCTCTGTAAGCCCGGGACCCACCCCCTTCTCTGCAGTTTCTGCCCAGCACTTCAGTGCCCAGGTAGGTTCCCACGATCAGTCGCCACCTTCAGAGCCCACAGCTCCCCCAGGGTGATTTTTTAATGCGCGGGTTGTGCAGTCCGTGTGGTTTGCCCTATCTCTCGAGGACGCTCCAGCAGGTCAGAACAAGGCCTCTCTTCAGCTGCTGGCCCAGGTCTGGGCTGCTTTGGGCTTGGGCCCCACAGAAGAGGGCAAGATCCAGGCTTCCGGGATCCGCTGCCACTTGTTGGGAGTTGGGGCAAACGACCAGGGAGATGGATTTCCCCCAGGGAGATTCAGCCTGCACCTAAAGAGGTCTTGGGCCCAGGTGTAGCAAGACTTACTCACAGGAGAGGCAGCTGAGAGATGGGCTTGCTGGTATCACAGGGAGAAGACTGAGCAGTTATTGCAAAGCTGCTCTGAGACAGAGGGTTGGGAAGACCTATTTATCAAAAGGCCCTCGCCCTCCCCCATGGGACTGGACTGAGGGTGTAGCTCAGCATTAGAGCACTTGCTCAGAGGCCCTGGGTTCCCCAGCACTGACATAAAAGCTTCTGACAGCAGGCTTTACCAGTGTGTGATTTCGTTTTTGTTTTGGTCCTGGGCATGTGTTACCATTTAGATCTAAAACGTTTCTCCATCAGGTGTCATGCTGTATGCCTATCATCCTTGCACTGAGAAGGCTGAGGAAGGAAGATCCCCAGTCTGAGACTGGCCTGGGCCACATAACAGTTCAAGGCCAGACTCAACTATGTAATAAGATCCAGTCTCAAAGAAACAAAATAAAATGTCCCCACAATGTGTCCATGTGTTCAGAGGTGGGGCTTTTGGAAGATGATTGGATCATGCAGGCTTTAATTTCATTAATGTCGAGATAGGCATTATTGGAAGGTAACAGAAATTTAGGAGATGGGACCTAGTTGAAGAGAGTGGGACATGGAGCCATGACTGTGGGGATTTTATCTTGTCCCTGGCCCCTTCTTCTCTGCTCTTTCCCCTTCCTGTCTGCCATAAGGTGAACAGCTTTCTTCCACCATATTTCTGCTTAGCTGTAGGCATGAAAACACTGGAGCCAGCCAACCTTGAGCTGAAACCCTGAGCCAAAATAAGCCTTTCCTAGCCAAGTGTGGTGATGCATGCTTGTAATCCCTGCACTCAGGGAGCTGAGGCATGAGGATCTCCACGAGTTTGAGACCAACCTGGGCTATGTAATGAATTCAAGGCCAGCCTGAACTACATAGTGTCTCAAAAAACAAAACAAAATACCAGAGGTATAATGAGGACTACATTCATTTTTATTAATTATGCATGGCTATAAATTATACACCAGGCCTTCTTCCTAAACATGTTTTATCAACCAGGTCTTCTAGATGCTGAGGATATAGCAATGAATAAAGTCCTCGCCATCATGACATTTGCATTCTTCTAATGTGATTGAATAATTACAGCTAAATTCACATAGGCATTTCTAAGCACTTTTCCTGTATCGTGCTATCCTTATTGTATCATACTATGATATGAGCAGGTGTTATTGCATCCCCTAGATGGGGACACCAAGGACAGAGCAGCTAAGCGTCTCATCCTCTAGCACCCTCCTGGGTTACACAGCTGGAAAAGAGCAAAGCCAAGGGACAATCTCACAGCATGACTTGAGTTCATTCTCTAGTCTACTCACAGCCCATGCCCTGCTAAAGACAGGTAAGGACTAATGCAGAGGCAGCCTAGACCCCAGGGACAGCAATTGCCAATATCAGTGTCACTGTGGCCTGTTCAGTTCTTGAAAGCAGTTTGGCGTGTTCCACTCCTGCTGCTCAGGGCTGGGTATGTAATATGTGGACATACTTCACTGAATGGTCACCCTCTGTTTTCTGAATATCTAAATTTAACTGGAGGTCTGAGTTTTTGAAGTGCTAAATCAAGTAATCCTGCTCAGGGTTCCAAAGAGATCACACACAGGTGCCAAATGTCCAACTTGCAGCCTGCCACAGTAAGTGACTGTAGGAAGAGAATGCGGCTGCATGATGGCCCAGAGGAAGAGGTGGGAAAGCTGGAGTGATTCTGCCTTCCCTCCACAGGAATCTCTTTTAGCAAATCATCTCACTTAAGGAAAAGGTAGTTTATTGTTCTTTCAGTATTTTTTAGAAATTTTTTGGAGCCCGAGTCTCACTACAGAGTTCAGGCTGGCTTTGCACTCATTATATAGGCCAGGGTGGTCTCATATGTGCAGCAATCTTCCTGCTTCAACCTCCCAAGTGCTTGGATTACAGTTGTACACTGCCATACCAGCTCTTGCAATATTTTTATTAATAAATTTCACCTCCTGGGTCCTCTTTTCACAAAGGGGTTGGAGAGAGAATGGGTCACCCTGGAAGCAGAGAGTCCAGAGGATACTTGGGCTCTACCTGAGGTGCTTGGGCAGCCTGCTGTCTGTTCCTGGAGTGGGGATAGCGGTCACTAGCATAGAGCTATGGAGAGCAAGCTGTGGTGCCAACACAGCTCAGCTCACATTTGGCACCAGCCACACTGGCTCTCCTTCCATTCTCCTGCCACAGGCTTTTGGCATATGCTTCTCTTTGTCCTTCAAATGCTTTTCTCTCCCTTAAGCCAGCTCAGCTCCATGATCACTTCCTCCAGGACTCCTTCCTTCTCCTTGCTATTACACCCAGATACTTCTCCATGGTGCTCTTCATAGACTTACATGTGTTTACCATATTATTCCATCACTGTCTGGCTGTTTAATTAGGCTGTGACCTGAGAGGGCAGCAGTTGAGACTGCTTGACTCCTCTTGTTCTCTCTGATCCCTGATGCAATAGCTGGTGTGTGGGAGCTAAGGAGGGGCTGGGCAGGGGGCAGTGGCTCAGTGGTACAGCATGTATTTAGTATGTGCAAGCCCCCAGTTCCATCCCCAGCACCACACACACACACACACACACAGACACATAATTTGTTTCGTTTTATTTGAGACAGGGTCTCCTATGTATTCTGGCCACAAACTGGTGACAGTCCTCCAGTCTCCCAAGTGCCACCACACCCAGAAAACTTTTAAAATAAAATAGGCTAAGAGAGATGTCGAACATCACACAGCTATAAAATGGCAGACTGTGACTCAGAGCCAGAATAACCCCATGTGCTGAGATGCTCCGCTCTGTGTGCTGGATAGTTAATGAAAGTAATAATACTGGGGTTAGAACAGGCTGTTCTAGATGGTTACTTGAGGTGTTCCTTAAATGACTCATAATGTGAAAGGCCTTACTGGATGTAGTGAGCTTTTTATCTGTACCTTGTTAAAGAGGTTACTCTGGCAGGGAGCAGGGGCTGAAGTGATGGACTGAGGGCTGGGTTTGGGTCCCTCTGCAACATCCTGGCTGTGTTTACTATAGAGCTCAGAAACACAGCTTCTGGATGGGCCTGAGGGCCAGTTTATCCTTTTTTCTTGGCCTCTCAAAAGATGGTCTTGGTTCCTATGTCTCCTGGAAGCAGGGGGACAGGGTAAAGGGAAAAACTGACTACTTTGGACTTGAACTCTTTGTAGCTCAGGCTGGCCTCAAACTTCCAGAAATCCCCCTGTCTCAGCATCCTCAGTGCTGAGGTTATAGGCACAACATAAGATTGATCAGAGTCAATGAAAAAGCAGGAGATATTGCAAACATGGGCAAAAAAAAAATCTGTTCACAGACATCATGGCAGAAAACTTTCATGGCAGGGAAAAGGATTTGATAGTGAGGCATATAGAACTCCAAATATCCATGATCAAAAAAATCTACACCAAGGTATGTAACGGTCAAGATTCTAGAAATTCAACACAAGAACAGAATATAAAAGCATGGTGGTGCATACCTGTAATCTCAGCCCTTGGGCAACTGAGGCAGGAGGATCATTGCAAGTTCAAGACCAGTCTGGGCTACAGAGTGCACTCAAAGCCAGTCTGGCATAGCAAGACCCTGTCTCAAAAAGGTGAAGAAAACAAGAAAAGAAAAGAAAATGTTAAAGCTGTTAGAAAAAAAAGAAATAAATTACATATAAAAGAAAGTCCATCAGACTCACAGCAGACTTCTCAACACAAATGCTCAAATCAAGGAGTGCGTAGAGTGAAGTATTTCAGGTCCTCAAAGAAAACAGCCTCCAACCCAGACTGATGTTCCCTGCAAGACTGTTTCAAAATTGATGGAGAAATAAGATGCTTCCATGACAAAGAACACCTGAAGAAATTCACAGCCACCAAACAGCATCCCCAAATGTTCTGAAAGACATTCTAGAAAGTGATAATGAGGACCACAACTCCATAAACCCCAAAAGGATGAATCTACCAGGCTAGGCAAGTAACTAAACACAAGGGGGGAAAGGGAACCAACAACAGAAAATAACATGACAGGGATAATTCAGTGCATATCCATCAGTGTTAATGGTCTCAATTCAGCAGTCAAAAGAAACAGACTGGCAGAATGGATCAAGAAGCAATATCCAACAATATGCTGCATACAAGAAACACATTTATTTATTTGTACTGGGAATCAAACTCATGACCTCGAACTTGCCAGGCAAGTGCTGTGCTGCTGAACTATATCCACGACCCAATAAACATATTTAATTCAAAAAGAAATTCATAAACTGAAAGTCAAAGGATGGAAAACAATACTCCATGCAATAGAAACCCGGAAAAAAGCAGGGGTAGCTATTCCATTTGCAGACAAGTGGATTTCAAGCCAAGACTGGTTAAGAGAGACAAAGAAGGTCACTACATCTTTGTAAAAGGACCAAGCCAAGAGGAAGAGTTAACAATCAAAAATATATATGTGCCAAATACCAGGACCCCCAACTATATAAAACAAATAGTAATGGACAGGAAAAATCACATAAGCACTAATACAATTGTAATAGGGGACCTCAATACCCCACTGTCACATATAGACAGATTGACTAGACAAAAAAATCAACATATATCAGAATTGAACCAAGCTGTTGAACAAATGGAAGCTGAGAAGAACATGTGTTCCGATGTTGTGGAATGGAACACTGTAGACCTCTCAGCTGCACATGAGACATTCTCCAACATAGCCCAAATATTATCCCATAGAACTTGCTTAAGTAATGCAAAGGAGCTGGGGAGATAGCTCAGTGGCACAAGTGCCTACCTGGCAAGTGCACAGTCTTGAGTTTAATTCCCAGACCAAAAAAAAGTAAATGGAAAGGAATTGAAATTATCCCATGCACATGCATATTATCAGACCATAGTGCACTGGAATTGGAAATCAGTGGCAAAAGAAACCACAAGAACTCATAAACACATGGAAATCAATGCCCTTCTGAACAACCAATGGGTAATAGATGAAATTAAAGAAGAAATTAGGCCAGGTGTGGTGGTATATACTTCTAATCCTAGTACACAGGAGGCTGAGGCAGGAGGATTGCTGTGTTTGAGCCTTAATTGCATAGCAAGACCCTATCTCAAAAAGATAAAAAGAAAAGAAATTATCCTGGGGACATAGCTCAATGGCACAGTGCCAGTCTGGAAAGGGCAAGATCCTAAGTTTTGAATCCCAGTACCAAAAAGAAGGAGAAGGAGAAGGAGGAGAAGGAAAAGGAGATGGAGACGGAGATGAAGAAGAAGAAGAAATTAGATAGTTTCTGTAATTAAATAATAATGCCAATACAACATACCAGAATGTATGGGACACAATAATGAATGCAGTCTTATGAGAGGAATTTATAATGGTGAATTCTCATATTAGAAAAACAGAGGGGCTGGAGATTTAGCTCAGCGGCATAAGCGCCTGCCTTGCAAGTGCACGGTTGTGAGTTCCATCCCCGGTACCAATTAAAAAAAAAAAGTCTCAGATAAACAGAGCAAGGTCACATAACCTAATGTTGAAACTCAAACTTCTAGAAAAAGAAGAGTAAATTAAATCCAAAGCTCATATAAGGAAGAAAATTATAAAAATCAGAGCAGAAATTAATCCTGTGGAGCTGGGCATAGTGGTGCACACCTGTAATCCTGGACTCAGGAGGCTGAGGCAGGAGGATTGCCATGAGTTCAAGGCCAGTCTGGGCTACATAGTGAGTTCATGGCCAACTTGAACTACATGGGAGACCTGGAGAGAGAAAGAGAGAGAGAGAGAGAGAGAGAGAGAGAGAGAGAGAGAGAGAGAGAGATTAATCCTATAGAAACTAAAAAAATAATACAAAGAATCAATGAATTGAAGAGTTGGTTCTTTGAAAGGTTAAATAAAATTGACAAACCCTTAGCCAATCTTATCCAAAAAAAGAAAAAAAAAAGACTCAAATCCTTGCAATTAGGAATGAAAAGGGTGAAACCAAAATAGATCCCACAGAAATCCAAAAGATCATCAATATCTACTGTAAGAGCTTGTTGCTTGTTTGTTTGTTTGTTTTGTCTTTTTTACTACAGGGTCTTCCTATGCAGTTCAGGCTGGTCTTGAGCTCACTTTGTAAGCCCAGGTTAGTCTCAAACTTGTTATGATCCTCCTGCCTCAGCCTCCTGAGTCCTGGGATTACAGGCATGCATCACCATGCTCAGCTAAGAATCTGTATGCTAATATGATGAAAAATGCAGATGAAATAGACTGATTCCTAGATACATATGAATTACCAAAGCTGAATCAAGAAGATATCAAAATTCTAAATAAACCAGTATCAGTCAATGAAACTGAAGATGTAATTAAAAACCTACTAACAAAGAAAAGTCCAGGCCTTGATGAATTCACTGCTGAATTTTGCAAGAAATTTAGAGATGACCTCATGCTGCTACTTCTCAAACTTTTTAATGAAATTGAAAGGGAAGCAATACTCACAGATTTATTCCTGGAAGCAAGCATTAACCTGATACCAAAACCAGAAAAGGATCCAACCAAAAAAGAGAACTATAAGCCAATCTCCCTAATGAACATAGACAAAAAAATCCTCAGTAAGATACTGGCAAACAGAATGCAGCAAATCGTCAAGAATATTATACTTCATGACCAAGTAGGATTCATCCAAGGAATGCAAGGATGGTCCAACATGTGCAATTAATAAATGTAACACACTATATTAACAGAGCCAAAGACAAAAACCATGTGATCATTTCAATAGATGTATAAAAAGCATTTGAAAAACTCCAGTACCCATTCATGACTAAAACTCTATAGAAGAAGAAAGAAAAACACTAGAAGAGGCTGGGAATGTGGTTCAGTGACAGAGCTCTTTTCCTTGCATGAACAAAGCCCTGGCTTCAGTCACTAGCACCACACACACACACATCCCGAACAGAAAATGGGACTAGATGGTGGTTGTCTCAGTTGGATAAATGTCATCTGTGACAAACCAATAGCCAACATCATACTAAATGGACAGAAACTGAAAGCTTTTACTCTAAAATCAGGAACAAGACAAGGATATCCAGTATCAACACTCTTATTTAATATAGTTCTGAAAACATTAGCCAGAGCAATTAGACAAGAGAAAGAAATGAAAGAGGATAGGAAAGGTAGAAGTTAAATTATCATTATTTATGGATGACATGATACTTTACATAGAAGACCCCAAAAACTCTACCAAAACATTTCTAAATTTAATAACCAAATTCAATAGCATAGCTGCATACAAAGTCAACTCAAAAATCAGTAGCATTCCTGTACACAAATAAACATACTAATAGAGAAAAAAGAGAAACAACTTTCACAATAGCATCCAAAAAAAAAAAATGAAATACCTAGGAGTCAATATAATGAAGGAAGTAAAAGACCTTTAAAGTGAAAACTATAGTACTCTGAAAAAGGAGATTGAAGAGGATATCAGAAAATGGGAAGATATCCCTTATTGTAGGGTGGGGAGAACCAATATAATGAAAATGGCCATACTTCCAATCAAAATATCAATAGTGAATTGTGGTCTGGGAGGAGAACCAAGAAGCCAACCCACACCCTCCTGTGAGCCAGCAGGGGCACAGACTGGGAGACAAGAAGTGCCTCACCTCCCCATAAGCAACTGGATGATTTGGGGGAACACAGGCTCAGATGATAGCAACTGAACTAAAAAAAAAAAAAAAAAAACCTTAATGCCTGTATTGTTTGACTGACTTTGCAGGCCTAAAGCTGGTAGTCTGAACAACTATTTAGAGGATAACAATACGCAATATAGCAACTATGGAGGATTTCCTTCTGTCTTGTTTTTGAAATCCAGTATTGGTCTCACTGTTCTGTTTTGTTGCATTTTATTGTTCTATTCCTTTTAAAATAAAAAAAACAAAAATACCAATAGCATATCATACAGAATTAGAGAAAATAACCCTAAAAATTCATTTGGGACCAGAAGAGACCTAGAACAGCAAAAGCAATTCTGAGCAACAAAGGCAAGGCAGGGGACACCATAATCCCTGACTTGAACTTACACTACAAATTTACTGTGATAAAAACAGCATGGTATTAACAGCAACAACAACAATAACAACAAAAAAACAGACCCTAAGATCAATGAAACAGATTAGAAGATGTAGAAAAATCTCCAAGGTTGGCCTCGAACTCACAATGTAGCCCACACTGGCCTCAAACTCACAGAAATCCTCCTGCCTCAGCTTCTCAAGTGCTGGGATTACAGACATGCACTACCATGCCTAGCCAGAAGTGGAAAATAAATATATGAAAAAATGTTCAACATCCCTGGTCATTTAGATATGCAAATTAAAACAACACTGAGATTCCATCTTACTCCAGAAAAAATGGCTATTATCAAGAAATCAACCAATAACAAATGCTAGTGGGGCTGTGGTAAAAAAGGAACCCTTCTCCACTGTTGGTGAGAGTGTAGACTAGTGCAGCCACTGTGGAAATCAATGTGGAGATTCATCAAAAAACTAAAACTAGAGGTTCCATTTGACCCACTATTTCCCTTCTTGGTATCTTCCTGAAAGAATTGAAAGCATCATAACAAGCCAGATATGGTGGTGCATGCTTGTAATCCCAGCAGTCAGGAGACTGAAGCAAGAGGATCACTAAGAGTTCAAAGCCAACCTGGACTACACAGCAAGACCCTGTCTCAAAAAACAAACAAACAAACAAACAAACAATAGCATCATTTCAAACAGCCTAAAGAGAATTCTTTCTGTGGTGTGTTGGCCATTTCAGAATTTTGGAAACATAATGATCAATTCATCAGAAAGAAATAGCAGGTG
>PVJX010010638.1:39012-56334 GCA_004027295.1 Dolichotis patagonum
GACTTTCAGTGGCCCAAAGGAGAGAGACCCTGGTGCCTGGGGACCTGCACCATGTGGTTGACTTGGGGTTCTGGGAGAACAAGGAGCTCCTCCCCTCTCTGGGGGATGGCTGAGAGTGTGGCAGACTTTCAGCGGCCTGAAGGAGACAGACCCTGGTGCGTCGGGACCTGCACTGTGCGGTTGACTCGGGGTGCCAGAAGAACAAGGAACTCCTCCTCTCTGGGGGGTGGCTGTGATCCTGCCGGCATGTGGGCTGAGAATCAGACATCTCATGTCATCCTGTCCCCCATTCCGTGTCCCCCCTCCCTCACCCCCCTGCCTAGCAAGTGGGAGCCAGTGAACTACACATCTTGTGAAAACATTGGCTATGTTATTTAGTATGAGCTCCCCATATGCAAAGATAAGGACAACTATTTGGAAGAAAACAAGAGACAATATGACAGATAGTGAAGATCTCTGGTTGTCTAGCTTTGAAAAAAACCAATAGCATCATACCACAACAACAATATAGAGACACAGTTTGTAATAACTAAATCTTGGAAAGAGCCCAAATGCCTATCAACTCATGAGTGGATAAGAAGATGTATGGTTTTTTTTTTTTGTTTTTTTTTTTTTGCGGTACTGGGGATCGAACTCATGACCTTGCACTTGCCAGGCAGGTGCTTATGCCATTGAGCTAAATCCCCAGCCCGATGTATGTTTTTTTTAAAATACAATGGAGGTACTACTCTGCCATAAAGAATGATAAGCTTGAGACATTTTGATTTCTAGCTAAATCGACGCATCTTGAGACCATACTCTTAAGTGAAATAAATCAGACATACATATTTAAATACCACATTGTTTCTCTGGTGTGAGAAACTGAAAGTGCAAATAAGGACCAAACTGTATAACAGATATCATGAAATAAAAAGAAAATGTCCAAATGAGAAGGGAAATAAGGGGTGGGGGGAGGAACAAGAAAAAACTAAGAAAAATTAAGAAAAGAAGGAAAAAATGGAAATCAAGTTTTTGTAAATAAGGAGGAAAAGAGGAGTTGAAGGGAGAGGAAGTGGATGGGAAAAAAGAAGCAGCAATATGTATCGTGTGCAGACACAAACTCCCTATGATGAATGCTTTCATCATGTATATCTAAATTGTACCAATAATTTTAAAAAACACAGTCACAGGCAGAGAGCTTAGGAGTAAGAATTCTGTGGTCTGCCTGGAGCAGAGCCACAGAATTCCCTTTTTCCCAGCAAAAAGTCATCAAGTGACCCCAACAAAGCTGTGAGACACAAGTTACTGTTCCCCTTTTCCAGATGAGAAGACTAGAGATTGCCCGTGGTCAGTCAGCTAGTAAACACTGCAGCTGGCTGGAAGCCCCCATCACTCAGAACCCAAAGCCAGAAGGGAGCACGGAGGTACTCAGTGTGCAGATGGTGGGGAGAGGCGAGGCAGGTTAGGGTAGGGGTTCGAGACCACCCTGCCTAGGTCTGAGGGACTGCAGGGCATCCGTCTCAGGCTTGCAACCCTCCTGGGCTTCCCTGTCACCTCCAAAGTGGGCATGAAGGCTTTGCCAGGCCTGCTTAGCCCCCCAGGGCATCCCTGCTGGCTCACCGCCCTCTGCCAGCTGCATCATCACTGCCCCCAGACTGCTGTGCCCTCTGCTGAGGACCCTCCTCCAGCTCTTGGGTCTGTACCCTCACTTGACCCACATCTGTCCCACTGTCCCCTCCTGACTTTCCTAACTGTCTAAGCCAGCTTGCCCTCAGCAGCATCAGCCAGGTTCCTACCCTAGCACACCTGCACTCTGCCAATCACATCACTTACCATTTGTTTCCCCCACAAAGCTCCGGGAGGCAGCACTGGTCTGCTTTGTTCACGGCTGTGTACCTGGATGCCCCTGATAGAGCGCAAAATACACTTGTGAATGAAGCTGTGCAAACCTGCGTTCTAAGGCTGGCTCTGCCATCCCCTAGCTCTGTAATTCAGTATTTCAGTTAACCTCTCCGAGCACATTGCTGCAGCTGTTAACCAGGGCTGGCGAGGAGTACTGAGTGACATCAGGTGAGAACACATCTCCATAGTACCTAGCATGACAGGTACTGAGCAGAAACGGTAGTTAAGTCCGACTCTTCACTCCAGATTCTTTCCCCTGCAGATGAGGAGGCAAGAGCCTTTGTCTGGTCTGGCTCCCTGGGTAGGTCCTCCGTTGGTGTGGGATGAAGATGGGAGAAGAAACCTTGGTTTGAAGGAACTGTCACTGTGATCACAGGGCAGTAAAAAAATGAAACTAGCCAGGTGTGGTGGTGCATGCCTGTAATTCCAGCCCTTGAGAGGCTGAGGCAAGAGGATCCCCACAAGCTCAAGGTCAGCTTGGGCTCCATACTGAGTTCAAGACCAGCCTGAACTACAAAAACACAAAAACAAAAAACCACAAAACAAAACAGAATGAGGCTAAAGAAAAGACCAGAAAGGAAGGAACAGAAAGAACAAAACCTGTACCTGGGACAGTCCCAGGGCTGCAGAGAGTCAAGGAGAGCAAAGCAGCAGGATTAACCACGAGGCTCCACAATGGGGAAGCACCATGGACCTGGAGACTGGGGGAGAGGTGGAATCTTGTTGCTGCCATTGAGAGGGGACAGGAGGTAACAGTGGAGATGATACAATAGCAGGAAGAGATGGGAAGGGAAGCAGCCTGGAGGGGAGGCAGAAGACGGAAGAGCTGGTCATCAGTACCGGGCCCCAGCTACATGCCCCATACTGTCCTAGACATGGGGAATAGAGCTGTGGAGGACTTGGAGAGGGACCCTGTCCTGCCTAGGGTAGGAGTCAGCTGACTATGACCCACAGGCCCAAGCTGCCCTCTGGTTTTGCTTTGCTTTTGCATTACCAGAGAGTGAGCCTGGCTTTACACTGCCCTGCATTCCCAGCCGTTTTGTTTTGTTTTGATTTTTGAGACAGGATCTTATGTAAGTCACTAAACTGCCCCAGCCAAGTTCAAACTTGCCTCCCCCCGCCTCATCCTCCCAGAGAGCTGGGATTACAGGTGCACGCCACCATGTCTGACTTTGGCCTCCTGTTTCTGCACACCTGCAACCTAAAAGTGGTTTTCACAATTTTAAATAATTTTTTTTAAAAAGTCAAGAGACGAATATTCCACAACATAGAAATTTGTATGCAATTCAGATTTCAGTACCCATAAATAAAGTTTTATTGGAACACGGCCACGTACCGTTTATGTATCGTCTACGCTGCTTTCTCACTATAACAGCAGAGTTGAATGGTTGCAGCCGAGACCATATGGCCCACAAAGCCTAAAATATTTACTAGCTGGCTCTTCTGAAACAAAGTTTGTCTTCCCCTGCTCTAGGAACTTATGTTGTCATCAGAGAGACAGATGTCAGCCAAGCAGGTAAACTCATTTTGGGAGGGGCTGGGGTTTTAGCTCAGCGGCATAAGCGCCTGCCTTGCAAGCAGGCAGTCGTGAGTTCGATCCCTGGTACCGATTAAAAAAAAAAAAAAGCTCATTTTGGGGTGTCTCTGAGAACAGGCAGGAGCTAGCACGAGGGTTTCCTCATCCCAGGCTTCTCCTGGGCTACTGTCCCAGGCTAGGAAAACGATCCTTCCATTGGCTTCTATACAGCAGCAAAGCAATCAGGTCACTGTGATCAGGCCCTGCCTCTCTGAGCCAAGAAAGAAACCATTACATTCAGTGATTTGCAGCACTCGGCTCCCAGACCTCCTTCCCCCCGAAGCACCTTCTGTGTGACTTCACAGGAAGTCATCACCTGTATTGTCAAGGCTGCTACCTGGGGACCCGCAGCTGGATGGTACCACCCTCTCCAGGGGAATCTCACAGCTCAGCGGCCTGCAGCCCTCACAGGGTAAGGAGGGGCTTTATGATCCCCCTCACAGGGAAGGAAACTGAGGCTTAGAGAATGACCTGACCTACCCCTCTGTTAGAGACACATAGATTGTGAATGTCAGCTTTGGAAGAGGCCTTTGGGATCATCTCAGCCTGAGCTCAAAAATTGTTGGCCTAAGGCAGAGGTGAATCAGGTAAGGGTGGTGACGCCCTGACCATGTGCACAGTATAAGGCCTGCATTGTCTGGAGAGAATTTTAAAACGTTAATGAAAATGGGCAGGTCTTCTTTTTATTAGCACCCAGCTCTGGCAACTCTAAACAATGTTGATCATAAAATTGTCCTTCCCCAAGACAGCTTTCCATGCATCAAGGTTCTAAGTAATTGCTGTGTTTAATGTGTTTTAAGACTATAATATATATGCTTCAAATTAGTAGGGTTTTTTTGTTTATTTTTTATTATTTTTTGCTTTTTTGAGACTATGTAGTCCAAGCAGAACTTGAACTTCTAATCCTCCTGTCTCAGCCTCCAGAAAAAGCTGAGATTACAGGTGTGTGCAACCCAGTTCTGGAAAAACTAGTGCTTTTTTATCACCTAGTCTCTTAATACATAATGTACTACACTGGAGGCTGATTTGGAGAACTCTTATTACTGTACATTGTTCCCAGCACACCTGGACTCAGCCACCCATCCTTGATTTTTTTCTTTTTTCTTTTTTTCAGTTTTTTGAAATAGAGGTTCACTGTGTAGTCTAGGCTGGCCTTGAATTCACAGCAATCATCCTGCTTCAGCCTCCAGAGTTTGAGGATTATAGGTGTGCACCACATGTCCAACTTTTTTTTAAATTTCAGTTCGGAATTGCACTGAGCTATTTACCCATATTTCTGTTTTGTTTTGTTTTGTTTTGTTTTGTTCTGAGATGAGGTCTCAGTATATCGTTCGGGTTAGGTTTGAACTCACTATGTAACCCAGGCTTGCAGTTAGCCTCCTGCCTTATCCTCCCAAGTGAGGGGATTACAGGCATGTGCCACCACATCCAGTTATTTTTTACTTTCAGACAAATTCTCATTCAATTTCTCAATTGCCCAGGCTGGGTTTGAACTTGCAGTCCTGTCTTAGCCTCCCAGAGAATTGGGGTCACAGTGCCGCCATACCCTTTCATCCCTTTGGAACTTTTTTTTTGTACTGGGGATCAAACTCATAACCTCGTGCTTGCCAGGCAGGCACTTTCCCTTTGGAATTTTAAATAATTTTTATTAGCCAGGTGTGATGGGTCACACCCATAATCCTGGTACTAGGGAGACTGAGGCAGGAAGATCTCTGAGTTCCGGGCCAGCCTTGATGCATGGAAAGCTGTCTTGGGGAAGGCTAGAGTAAATTTAACTCTAGCCTCAACTATATAGCAAGACCCTGTCTCAAAAAACAGACAAAACAATGAGCAGTAAATAAAAAATTTGTATTACATTGAGTGAATAGATGAAGTTCGATACAATAGAATGTTGGCAATTTGGGGACATAGCTCAAGTGGAGTGGGGTCTTAGAATGTGGGAAGCCCTAAATTCAATCTTCAGTACCACCATCCCCACAAAATTTCAGAAAGGCAGATTTATAACTCAGCAGGGAAACACTTTGCCCTGGATTTGACCTCCACACACACACACACACACACACACACACACACACACACACGCACTGAGAAAAACAAAAGGAGACAGCAAAAACAGACACATTTTACTGTCTATTTAGGTAACGGCCATTACTACTATGTTTTATGTTGTGATTGCTCTGGAACATAGTTCTGTCCTATGGGGGTTAAAACATGGCCCGCTTTGCCTGTCCTGTCCCCTAGAGGCCCAAAGAGCAGACTCAGCAGCAGTGTCACTGTTTTCCTGCGTGACCATCTCTGCCACTGTACTGCGTGCCCTTGTGGTGTTGGCCCTGTTCTCAGGTGTGACCTTCAGCATCTTGTTTAAATTTTACACAAAGACCAGATTTGATAAGCCTGGGAAAGGTAAGGCCAAGTTATACAAATGTGTGGTCAGACTGTATCTATTTAAAATATTGATGTTTTATTCAAAAATCTATTTTTGGCATTACTGTTCAGCTTTTAAATATTACATTAAAATATTTAGGTAGGGGTTTAAACAGAGTCTAGCTATATAATCCAGGCTGGCCTTGAACTCACAGCAACTCTCCTGCCTCAGTCTCCCAAGTACCAGGATTATAGGCATACACCACCATGCCTGAATTAAATATTACATTCATTGTTGAGCTTTTGGGTGCCTCCTAGAACTTTTAAAGCCAGGGCTGGAAATGTGGTGCATAATCGTAATCCCAGAATTCAGTAGGTTGAGGCAGGAGGATCAAGAGCTTAAGGTGAGTTTGGACTACTTAATGAAAACTCTGTCAAAAAGAACAAAATTAAATAAATAAAATTTGGACCCAAAATATGTGTCACTAATTTCACCCTGGTCCCAGCCCTGCTTATGTGATAATCACAGCCATACAAGGCTGATGTTTCCAATCTGTGGCCATCTTTTTTTGTCTCACTTTTTTTTGTTTTTTTTTTAGTTAAGATGATACAGTTAGGGGTTGCACGGAGAACAATTACATGCAGGACACAGAATTTATAATATTATTTTATGATGGTCACCCATAGTTAAATACAAAAAAGTACAGGAAATCTGTCCACAATGCTAAAGACCTAGAAAATCCAGCCAAGGGCCAGGATCCCACAGCAGTGTCCTACATGAGTCGAGCTGAAGATCTAGAGCCCATAACAATGCCTCCCACGAGTCCCATCTGGAGGCCTAGAGCCCACGACAATGACTCATGCAAGTCTGTTTTAAGGATCTGTGCCGGGAAGGCCCAAAGGTCAGCAGTGGAGGCTAAAAAGTCTACGCCAGCAGGGTGATGGAGCTGTACTGGTTGGTTGAGGGTTCTGCAGTGGAGCCAAGAAGTGACGCTCAAAATAAAGACCAGAGCTCCCCCCAAAAGTGCCACAGTCATCCTCAGTGACAATGAGGTCCCAAGCTCCTCCGACGATGAGAACAGCCAAATACATAGCAGGAAGCCAGTGTGACAAGCTTCTCCTGGAGATTAAGCAGCGCACATCTTCCTCTCCAGAGCCAGGAAGTGATGCTTAGCGTAAGGACCAGAGTCCCCCAAAGTGAACCACAGCCACTCTCACCGACAAGGTCCTGAGCTCCTCCAATGATAATGGCCGAATTCAGATCAGGGGAACCAACAGCTCTAAACAACAGTAAAATTTAGGAAAACCCACAACACCACATTTTTCTTTTTTTTTTTTGGTACCGGGGATCGAACTCATGACCTCGCGCTTGCCAGGCAGGCGCTTAAGCCACTGAGCTAAATCCCTGGCCCAACACCACATTTTTCTTCTCCGTGTCCCCTTTTATGCTGGCAGCTCTCCTCAGGTGGGCCATTTACACTCAGCACCATACTGAGCTAATTCAGCCGGTGTTAGATTGACCACCAGTTTGTAATCCATAACAGGTGAGTTCTCCTGGGGTTATGTAAAATATATAAATCAGGTGTGGTGGTGCATGCCTATGAGCCTAACATTTGGGAGGCTGAGGCAGGAGGATCACTGTGAAGTGAGGCCAACCTGGGCTAGGTAGTGCAATCCTGTCTCAAAAACCCAAAACCAAACCCAAACCAAACCCAAAAACCCAAAAACAAATAAAAAAAGAACACAAATATGTGTGTATACGTGTATATGTATATGTAAAATACTTAATGTATACGAGAACAAAGCTGCCTTGTAAAATAGTTTTATTATAACTTGTTTTAAAGCTGACACTGGCCAGGCGTGGTGGCACAGACCTATAATCCCAGCACTTGGACCACTGAAGCAGGAGATCATCATGAGTTCAAGGCCAGCCTGGGCACACAGTAACTTTAAAACCAACCTGAACTTTTTTGTTGTTGTTTTGTTTTGTCTTTTTGAGACAGGGTATCACTATGCAGTTCAGGCTGGCCTTGCGCTCACTTCATAGTTTAGGCTGGTCTTGAACTCACAATGATCCTGCTGCCTCAGCCTCCCAAGTGCTGGAATTACAGGTATACGCCACCACGCTCGGTTTTGTTTTTTGAGACAGGGTCTCCCTATGTAGGGTCTCCTTATGTAGTTCACTGGGACTACAGGCATGTGCCACCACACCTGGCCAGCCTGAACTCCACAGTGAAAACTTGTCTCAAAAAAACAAACAAATAAACAAAAAACTCTGGGCATCAAGGCAATACTTGGGAGGCTGAGGCAGGAAGATCACAAGTTTGAAACTAGCTCAGGAAACCTAACTTTGAGACTCAAATTTTTAAAAAATAAATATGACAGATGAGAAGGTACACAACTACAACCCCAGCACTGGGGAGCCTGAGGCAGGAGGTCTGCCATGAGTTCAAGGCCAGTCAGGACTGCATAGTGAGTTCAAGGACACCCTGAGTTACACAGCAAGACCCTATCTCAAAAAACAAAAACAAAAACAAATAAAGTAAAAATAAAAAGGAATGTAGCTCAGTGGTAGAATATCCCTGTATTTCATACCAACACTGGAAAAAATGAAAAAAAGCAAGGAAAGGTGAGCCATGGGTTACACACGCCTACACGCATGTGCTAGAATTACCACCCCTTTCCAGATAGAAAAGTGAGGCCCAGAAAGGCGAAGTGATCAAGTCAAGAACCAAGTATTACTTAGTAGAGCTGGCATGCAAACTTCTCCTACCTTAAAGCTCATTGTGTTTTGTTTTTAACAGTGCTGGGGATGGAAGTCAGAACCTCACATGTTCCAGGTTTTGAGCCACACTCCCAACCTAAGCCCAGGCTCTTATTTTGTTTGTTGTTTTTGGAGACGGGGTCTTACTATGTAGCCCAGGCTGGCCTCAAACTCAATCGATCCTCCTGCCTCAGCCTCTTGAGTACTGGTATTAGAGGTGTGTACCACTGCTCCTGGCTGAGCCCAGGCTCTTTACACTTGTTCTGTTTGGTCCGCGTAGGTTGTTAAAATATCTCAAACTGCTTATCTTTAATTTAAAACATAGCTTTCCAGTTTCTTTAAATATCTGGTCAAGGTTCCTGCCTTGTTACCATCAGCTGGAGCAGAGTGGCCTCCTCTTCTAGATGACTGCCACAGTCTGCCATGCCCTACTGTTCTAACTCCTCACCCTGTCACTTGTTTACGTGACCTTCCTGCTCCTTGGGCATCTGAGTCTGGACCTCTAAAGTGGACCTTTCACAAATGGAGAAACCGGCGCCCCAGGGAGGAAGTCTTGACACTGCCCACAGAGTGGAGTAACAAAGCCGGGCTCCTGGCCAGGCCTCCTGACTGCACGGTGACCGGAGACAATTATGAGTGACCTTGACTGTGATGGGAGCTCAAAAAGGGAGTTTCCCACGTCCGATCCCAGCTCCCACCCCTGCCTGCACACCTCCGGTGGGTTCTCTGCATCCTCGTCCAGCTCTGGCCTGCAGGTCCCTGGGTGCAGGGAGGTTGGGAGACTCGATCTCCTGGCAAGTTGGCAGTGGGTCTGTGTAACTTTAATTCCCTCACTCTTGACAGGACACCAGAAGACTGTTTCTTTTCTGGGACTCTGACTCCTCTCACTCCAGCCAGGATTTTCCTGGGTTAAATTTCCTTTTTTTCTAGGAAGATTCTGAGACGGGGCAGCCCAAGAGCCAAGCAGAGATTGGAAAAGAATAACCGCTGAGCTGTGCATAGAGATGCAGCCGCTAGTCCCAGCTCTGTGGGAGGCTGAAGTAGGAAGATCTCAAGTTCAAAGCCAATTTAGGCTACAGAGTGAGACCCTGTCTCAAATAGAGTAACACAAATGGCTGGGGATGGAGTTCAGCAGTCCCTGGGTTCAAATGCCAGCCAAGTGCTAGACACTTTCTATAACACTTCTTTGTATTTGTCTTCATTCTCTAAATTTTCACAATTAATTTTTTTTTTTTTTGAGACAGGGTCTTGCTATGTAGCCCAGGCTAGTCTTGAATTCACGGTGATCCTCCTGCCTCAGCCTCCTGAGTACTGGGATCACACGTGTGTGCCACCATGCCTGGCTAATACTTTTTTTACTTCCTCTATGAGGAACTGCCTGATCAAGCCTGGCCATGAGTTTATGGTTCTGGAGAAGTTGGGAATCAGTGACACCACTTTCCAATTAAGGAAACTAAGGCACAGAAAAGTTGCCCAGGTTTTACCTATCTGGTATAAACCACATTTCAGGAGAATAAAATAATGTATGAAAACAATGCTTCTTTATGGGAGAATTCCAGATAATGAATGCAAAGAGAATAATAAAATTAGAAAATTACCCTTTGCAATACTTAATAAAATAAAGGTTCGTTAGTGGATGCTAAAACTAACAGATAAAGCCAGGTGTGGTGGCACACACCTGTACTTCTAGGCACGGGATAGGCTGAGGTAGAGGGATCACTACAAAGTTGAGGTCACCCTGGGCTCCTGAGTAACTACTTTGAAGATAAGGCTACACAGTGTGATAACTCATTGTATTTATTCTCTTATTTGATTAGGAAATTTTCTTTTCTTTTTTTTTTATAAAATGAAGCCAGGGGGCAGGGGATATAGCTCAGCGGCACAAGTGCCTACCCAGCAAGCACAAGGTACTGAGTTCAATTGCCAGTATCAGAAAAAAATAAAACGAAGTGAGAAAAGCTTGGTGATAGGGGAAAAAAACAAAATAAAACCAAAAGGCGAATGGTTGATGGAGAACTTGATAATGAAGATGGAATTAAAAATGTTTCAGCTAAACATTATGTGCCTCCAGATATGATGTAATCGCAAGTATGCAGCGCATTCACCAATAGCGTTCTTGCCAAAAACATTAAACCTGAACCTAATCAAGTTTACATCTAACTTGCAGTTTACTGGAAACATGAGACAGAAGAACAAGTTCAGCTCCACCACCAGGAGGCAACCAGCCAAATCTTCTAGAACATGGAAGCTTTCACAGGACAACTGCTCTGGAGTCTTCTTCAAATAAATAGCATAACAAAGAAAAAAAATAGAATTGTCACAGATCAAAGGTTACTTAAGAACCAGGTATGGTGGCACACACCCATAATCCCAGTACTTGGGAGACTGAAGCAGGAAAATTCCACAAATTTGAGATCATTTTGGTCTAAATAGTGAGACCCTGACTCAAAAAAAGAGAAAGGGAAGAAAGAACAAAAGAAAGAGAAGAAAAGAGGAAAAAAAAGAAAAGAAAAAATAGAGGAAAGTTCGGGCTGGGCATGGTGGCAAACGCCTAAATCCCAGCATTCAAGAGGCTGAGACATGAGGATCACTGTGAGTTTCAAAACCAGTTTGGACTACAAAGTGAGCTCAAGGCCAGCCTGAACTGCCTCAGAAAGATAAAAAAAGAGAAACTTTCAAGCTTCTTAGCAGCGAAAGCAAAGAAGGAAACAGGAATCACTGTGGTCAAAAGATTTATAAAACCAAAAAACCCAGCATAATTTCTGATGACCAAGAGTCCAGTGATAGTAAAATTCTCTCTTAAATTGGCACCAACAAGTGAACTGACGGGACACTTTTTTTGTGGTAGCACTTACAGTAGAACCAAGGGCTTTTGCACTGAGCTGCATCCCTAGTCCTTTTATTGAATTACAGTATTTGATTTTGAGACAGGGTCTTGCTAAGTCACATTATTGCCCAAGCTGGCCTCACACTTGCTACTCAGGCTCCCAGAATGCTGGGATTACAGGTATGCCCCCACCAAACCAGGCTCCAGTCAACTACTCTGACTTGGCCAGTATGAGGAAATGAGAAAGAACAACAGAAGGAGATGGTGGTGGTGCAAACGCCTGCAATCTCAACATTTGGGAGGCTGAGGCAGGAGGATCACAAAGTCAAGGCCAGCCTGACTACATAAGTGAGTTCAAGGCTATCCTGAAAGACACAGTGACACCCTGTCTCAAAACAAAAACAAAAATGAAAGAAAACAAACAAACAAAAGGAGATGAGAGAAGAGAGGTGAACCTTAGAGGACCAGGTTGGGGTGGAGGAAGGACAATCTAGGTGAAGGGAACAGAATGGCCAGGGCAGAAAGATTGTTTTCTTTTCCTAACTGAAAAATATGCAAGCTGGGTATGGTGGCACACACCTCTACCCCCAGCATTTGGGATGCTGAGGCAGGAGAAACATCACAAGTTCCAGGCCAGCCTGGGCTACACAGTCAGTTCAAACCACTCTGGACTACATTTAAAAAGAAAAAAAAAGAAAAAGAATTCATATGACCCCAGATAAAGTTGGTCCTTTTCCCTTGCTGAAACTGATGCTACTCCAAAAAGCACTGACAGGGAGCAAACCCCTTTTACTAAAGCAGGATTTTGGGAAGGTTTTGCACAGCACATTCCTGTAGCAAGACATCCTTTCAAAACTAAATCTTCTTCAAAGTTCCAGGCTTTCGGCGGAGCTCCAAACCCTTTCTTGCTTTCTCTTCTCTAGATTCCCAGCCCAGGCTCTGCCAGGTCACCTTCCGGCTTGTCTTCCAGCAGCTTTTCCTGGGTGGGACCAGGCCAAAGTAAATACCTGGCTTTTCCCCAGACAGTTTAAGAAGATCTATCCCTTTTCCTCTGCCCTCTTCATAGGACGCCAGGGAACTAAGTCTGGAGAAGAAATCCATGAATTGTATGTGTAAATATGTTTGTTCTGTTGCATAGAAGAAAGGATGGGAAGAAGCCAGGATGGTAACTAGAATGTTAACTGCAAGAGACCAGCAGCGCCTTGGAGTCAGATAAAGTTGGGCCAGGTTCCTGGCTGTGCCACGCTTTCTAGCTGTGCGACCTTGGGCAGGCTCGCTGCAGATACTGCTCCAACCCTCAGCCTTCCGTTCCATTAATGACTTAGCATGGTCTCTGGCATACAGTAAGCACTGCATGGAGTGTAGCTTACAAAACAGGAATCAGCTCTAGTTGGTAGGAATATGATGAATTTGGCCTTTATCAATTTTTTTACTCTATCAATATTTTCTTAAATTTTTTTATAATGAACACATTATTTGTAATTTAAAAAACACTATAGAGCCGAGCACGGTGGTACACAGCTATAATCCTAGCACTTGGGAGGCTGAGGCAGGAGGATGGTTACGAGTTTGAGGCCAGCCTGGGCTACATGGTGAGTTCAAGGGCAACCTGGAATGCAAAGAGAGATAATGTCTTTAAAAAAAAAGATAAAAACACTGTAAAGGTTATAGACAACCAGGCACAATGGCACACACCTGTGATCCCAGCACTGGAGAGGCTGAGGGAGGAGGATGGTCTCAAGTTCAAGGTCAGCCTGGGCTACACAGCAAGTCTCTGTCTCAAAAAACCAAAAAACAAAAACAAAAAAAGATCATAAACATAGGAATAAACTAAATGTTCATCAGGACAGGACTAAATGAACTGTAGGTATCCATATTCTTGGAATAGTAACTCTTTAAAGATGAGTTCTAGCCAGGTGTATTGGCACATGTCTGTAGTTCCAGAACTCTGGGAGCCTGAGGCAGGTGGATCACAAATCCAAGCCCCCCGCTGAGCAATTTAGCAACTTAGAGTTTTAGTTGCTGCTTTTTGAGACAGGGTCTTGCTAAGTAGTGCAAGGTAGTGCAGGCTACCTTGAACTCCCTTATGTATCCCAGGCTGGTCTTGAACTCAAGAGATCCTCCTGTCAGCCTCCTGAGTGCTGGGATTCCAGGTGTGCACTACCATGGCTGGCAGCAATTTAGTGAGACTTTTTTTGAGACAGAGTCTATGTGATTCCCACTGGTCTTGAACTCCCAGCGATCCTCTCAGCCTTCTGCGTGCGGGATTACAGGTGTGTGCCACCAGGCCCAGCCAGAGACCCTGTTCAAAATAAGAGTTCGGGCTAGGGATATAACTCAGCGGTACAAGCACTTGCCTGGCAATCCCAAGGTCCTAAATTCAATTCCCAGTACCAAACAAAAAAAGAAAGAAAAGAAAATGAAAACAAAACAAACAACAACAAAGAGTTCAAACAATAAATAAATTTTAAAAAATAAAGAGTTGAGGATGTAGCTCAGTGTGAAGGCCCTGGGTTCACTCCCCAGGTACTGAGTGGTGGGAGGTGGAAAGGCAAATTGAAAACAATATCCCTAAACCAGGTGTGGTAGAGCACAACTGTAATCCTAGCACTCAGGAGGCTGAGGTGGGGAGATTGTCATGAGTTCGAGGCCAGGCCCGGCTGCATGTTGAATCCAAGGCCAACCTGAACTGCACAGCCAGACTTTGTCTTTAAAAAACGTCTAGTATGATCCCTTTATATATTTACATGTACAAATTTAAGTACGTGAACAAACACATAGCTCAAAACTATGGTTATCAATGACAGTGCAAAATATTTTGTACTAAAATAAAAAATATTTTGTACTGTCATTGATTGTCCATCCACTCTTTATGCTTTGATTTTGTAACCTGAACTACTTCTAAGATAACAGTATGTAATTTATCAACTAGTGATGTCTTAGTTTTTTTAAAATTCTGTATTATTTCTACCCTTTTTTCTGTTTTGCTTTAAAAAAAAAAACACCCCGTGGTTATGTCAGTAGTAAAGATGATGAGGGTATCCCATTTTTAAAATCTATACTTTTGTAACATTAAATTTATTGAAATTTATTTATTTAAAATTTGGGAAGGGGGCTGGGGATTTAGCTTAGTGGCTTAAGAGCCTGCCTGGCAAGCGTGAGGTCGTGAGTTCAATCCCCGGTACCAAAAAACAAAACAAAACAAAACAAAAAAAATTTGGGAAGGGAAAATATGAAGGGAGGGTCTCCTGGTATATTCAGGACAGAACATAAAGTGGCAGAAAAAAAAGGACTCAAGGGTCCTGCACCTCTCAGTCCCAGCCCTGCGCAGCTGAAGCCCTCTCAGCTCTTGGGTTGGAGGGGGTTAACAGCAGCCCCCCCAACTCTACAGCCCTCAAAATGCTCCCCACCCCACTTCGACCCTCTTTAGCAAAGACTGCTGGGAAGGAGCCAGCTGAGTGCACCCCCATCACCCTGCGAATGGAGCTACGAGAGCCACCCGGAGGGAGACGCGAACAGTCGGCACTGGGGATCTGGAGAGCCGTGAAGGTGGCCCCAGGGCTTCGCTCCCACCCCCGATCTCGGTGTAACTGAAGGCGGGGCTAGGAGGCCCTCATTGCTCAGCCGCGTTCTCAGCGGGTGGAGGGAGCCAAACGCTGGGGACCACGCCCGGGCAGGTGATGTAGGGGTAATGCGTGAGATGACGTCCCGAGAGGTTCTGTCCCTCCGTCTCGATTAAAACCAAGGCTCCAGATGTAGACCCAGATCTGAGTCCCAGGATTTCCTGGCCTGTTCCAAGAACCTAGCCCGGAAAGTGGGCGGGGTTCCTGTCTCCGCCTCCTCCCCCGCCCTCGGGCCTGTCTCGCACTTGGGCACCAAATCCCGGACCAGCCCTGCGCTGCTTCCTCAGCCCATTCCCGGGCGCCCGGCCCGCCCTCCGCGTGCTGCGGCTCCCCCGCCCGCTTCCGCCTCATCCCTCCTTCCGTCTCCCGCGCCGCTCGCGGTTCTCCCGGCCCGCGCGGACCCGAGCATCCAGCCCCGCCCCGCGATGCCCCGCCCCTCCCCGGAGAGGCCCCGCCCCGCCCGGGCACGTGCGCGCGCGCGCTCTGTGCCCCTCCGGGCCGGGTCGGGCGACTCGAGAGAAGCCGGGGCGCGGACCTCGGGAAGCGGAAGCCGAAGCAGGGAGGCCCTGGAACGCGAGGCCACCTCGCACCCTTCCTCCCAGGCCGGCGCAGCTGGGAGCTGACGCGACCCGGGCCTGCGCGCGGGATGGGCGGGCGCCCGGGAGAGGCCGTCGTAGGTGGAGGGCGAGTCTCGAGAGCTTGCGGAGTGGTACAGCGTGGGCTCGGGGGTGAGCCTCACAGACGGGCCAGTCTAGGACGCCGCTGCTCCCGGGCGGGCCGGGGAGCACAACCCAAGAGGTCAGACCCACGCGTCCTTCCACCCCAGCACTTCCCTGGTGGGGCCTGGAGCTCGGCTCTGCATCGCCACCGTGTGGCTTTAGGGGGTGGCGCCTGCGACCTGGACGTCGCAGGGCGGGACAAGACCGAGGCATACGACGCCCTCGGAGTAATCGGTTTGAAGACCCCGCCCCCTTGCTAAGGAGGGCCAGGAGGTGGGGTTGACGTTACCGTGGCAACGGCGGAGCGGGCCCAGTCCCTTCCTCTGGTCACCCAGAATCCTGCTCAGGACCTCGAAAGGGAACCGGGATGTGGACGTCCAGCATTCCTTTTCACCCTCCTTGTTGAGTAATCTGTGGATAAAGGTGCTGCTTCCCAAAGCAGGAAGGCCTCCAACTATGAGCTTTCCCTACATGGGAACTGTGACTAGAGCAGACTTTTACAAAGGAGCCATACAAAGGTCAATAATTAAGCCCGATGCCCGGGTGCAAGTCTGTAATCCCAGCACCCAGGAGAAATGAGGTGGGAGGATAGAAAGTTTGAGTACTGAGTAGCAAGATTCTGTTTCAGAATGATGGTTCTTGTTTGTAATCCCAGCTTTCTGAGAGGCTGAGGCAGGAGGATCACAAGCTAAAGTCCAGGCTGGGCAATTTGACTTGGTGAAACTCTTGTCTCAAAATTGAAAGTTTAAAAAGGTTGGGGATACTCCTCAGTGGGAAGGCCCTGAGCTCAATCCCCAGTACTACTAAGTAAATAAAAAAGGCTGAGGATGTAGTTCAGTAGTAAAGCTTCCCGGGATTTGAACCCCGGTACTGAGAAACAAATGAGCAAAACTGCCCAGCTTAACCAAGATAACAAGTAGGAAAAGTCCTCATATTTGCAGATAATGGAGCTAGCATGCCAGCCATTTACCGAGTGCTTCTGAACACATGACAAGACATTCTTGCCATAATCGTCCAATAAGAGTGGGAGCTATAATTAGTCCCACCCAATAGGTAAAGACATTGAGAGAGCTTTCTGGGAGTGGTGCCACATGCCTATAATCCCAGTACTAGGGAGGCTGAGGCAGGAGGATTGCCACGAGTTTGACACCAGCCTGGGCTAAATGGCAAGACTCTTGTTTCAAAAAAAAATTTTTTTTTTTAAATTTCAGAATGGTTAAATTGACCAAAATCACACACCAGCTAGGTAAGGATTTATTTCCTAAGCCCTGATATGCTCATCGCTGTGTCAGTGACTTTGAAGGGTGTGTAGCTGGATGGAGTGGAAGGGCATTCCCAGCAGGAGAGTTATATCTATAAAGACGTGGCAATCGTACCACAGTGATTTATGTGCACCCATGTTTATAGCAGCACAATTTGTAATAGCCAGATCTTGGAAACAACCTAAGTGCCCATCAACTGAGGAATGGATAAAAAAGTTTTGGCATTTTTATACAATGGAGTACTACTCAGCTATAAAGAATGATCACATCGAGATATTTATAAATAAATGGACACGACTTGAGACC